>CAIGRN010069142.1:14712-25757 GCA_903798345.1 Fraxinus anomala
GAGAGAGAGAGAGAGAGAGAGAGAGAGAGAGAGAGAGAGAGAGAGATTTGAAGGACACTTGATTTTTTAAAATTATTTCATCTTGCTCTTGTATTGTTCAGTATTTATTAATTTACTTGATTTTCGAAATTGGACCATCAAATGTTCAATAGTTGTGTAATTAATTCTAAAAATGTATTCCATAGTTTCAACCAAAGGCCCAAAAAAGGTCAAGATTTCTCATAGGGAAAATTACATAAATACAAAAGTTTAAAGATTTTTCAAAAATAGGTGATCACATTTTGAGACTCCTAATAAAAGTTTGACAACACTTTGTGATCTCTGATAAAAGTTTGTGACCTATAACTTAATTAATCAGGTCACAGTTAAAATAGTACATAATTTATTGCCACAGTCATGTACAGTCACAAATAACACAAAGCCATCACAAAAAATAATTTGTAGGTCACAATTATATATTTTAGTCAAAAATCATATATTTAATATGTCACAATTTAAAAAAAATCATGGGTCACAATTATGTATTTTACTCACAAATCATATATTTAATAGGTCGCAAATTATTTATTAGTCATAAATTATTTAATTAACTGGCCACCCCACCCCTTCTTTCCCATTCTTCACTTACTTTCTCTCCATCGCACTAGCATCGCACCATGGTCGACATCAACTAATTTTCTTCTCATTCAACCTCGCAACACCTTATCCAACTCCCACCACCTCCAACAACCATAGAGAGAAACAAAAAAAAATAATAAAAAATGGCAGCCATTGTAGCTGTATCTCCTTCCTCAAAATACACTACCACCGCTTCCACCACCACTACAATAAATGCCACTGCCACCATCCCTGCACCACAACCCCCAACACCACCGTCGCCCAAATTTGTACATCCTCCGTATCACTAGTGCACATACAACAATCACCACATATCCACATCACCACCATTAAGCAAATCTACAACCCACCACTATAGAAACAACACCACATGATACATCCTCCACTGCAACCAACCACTGCATCTATCAAACAATTCAAGTTCGTAACATTCGTCGACGTTGGTCTGGCGAGCAAAGCTAATGGATAGAAAAGGGTGACTCACTTTGATTTTTTGCCTCCACCGTCGTAGTGGCGGCATGCAGACACGTTAGAAGTAGTGTTTTGCGGTGATGGCGATGTCGGAGACTGTGGTGGCTGATTGGAAGTAGTGGTGGATGAAGTGGTGGAAATGAGACGTGAAAATGGGGTTAGGGTTAGGTTTTCTACAATAAGTAGATGGGTGTGGAATAGGGTGGGGGAGTACATCTAATTTTTGAAAAAAAAATTCTTCACACTTGATTTTTGAGATGGAAAATTTAGAAGTGGGGGTGAGTGTACTTTTCCCTTTCTCACAATATAAAATGGATATGGAAAATGATATTTGTAAACTTTGGGGTGTACACCCAGGTTTACACCCCCTCACATGGAGAGGGGAACTCGAGCACAGTAGATTAAAACCCATTAATAGCTAATCTAATTGTCACATTTAGAGCCCGTTTGAACGCCATATTTTTAAAGAATACATTTTGAAGTAGTAGATTAATGGAAAATATTTGCTTGAAAAATAAAGAAAATTTTTAAATTTGCATGTAATATTATTTTATTGAAAGATGAGTGGTGAAAATAAAAGAGAAAAATATATTTTGAAAGTAATGGAGATCAAACAAAGGCTTACTATAATGACCCAATGGGCTAATTTTCATGCCCAATCCATTCCGAACACAATGTTTAGGCCCATAAATCTATACAACATTTCGTTAGGAAAGCGCTCTCTTTTCATCCCTCCCTTTTTGCTGTCTAGTTCAAATTTTCAGTGAGTGGGCAAATGTTCGTCTCTCTACATCTCCGGCGATCTTCACTTTATCTCTCTACATTTACACACACTCAAATATCTTCATATAATTTCTTCACGGTTGCAGAATATATATATATACACAATTAAATCTGTAGCTGTAATTTGATTTGAATACACCTTCAATATCCCTCTAAAACCCTAAACCTAAAAATCGCACACACGCAGTGAGGTGAGATAGAGATGGAGTGGAACCATGAGACCCTAGAATTCCTCTCACAATGTTTCCTTAACACGCTCTCCCCACTTCCTGAGCCCCGCCGCCTTGCGGAGGCTGCGTTGGCAGAGGCCTCCGATAAGCCTAATTACGGCCTTGCCGTGCTCCGCCTTGTTGCTGAACCCTCCGTCGACGAGCAGATCCGTCACTCTGCTGCTGTCAACTTCAAGAACACCCTCAAGGTCCACTGGGCTCCGCAGACCAACGATCCGTCCATGGCTCAAACCCACACTATACCGGACCCGGAAAAGGAGCAAATCAAATCGTTAATTGTGACTCTAATGGTGAATTCGTCTCCCAAAATCCAAGCACAGCTCAGTGAAGCCCTGACCATAATTGGGAAACACGATTTCCCCAAAGCATGGCCCACTTTATTACCGGAGCTAGTCCGGACTCTTGATGGGTTAAGCCAGGCCAACGATTATGTTTCTGTAAGTGGGGTTTTGACCACCATTAATTCGTTGTTTAAGAAATTTAGGTACCAATTTAAGACCAATGAGTTGTTGCTCGATTTGAAGTACTGTCTTGATAACTTAGCAAAACCGTTGTTAGAAGTATTTAAACGTACTGCAAGTTTGCTAGATCAGGTAAATACTTCTGGCACCGCAAATGCAAGTTCCCTCAAGCCGTACATGGAGTCCCAGCGGTTATGTTGTAGGATTTTTTATTCACTGAATTTTATGGAATTGCCTGAGTTTTTTGAGGACCATATGGAAGAGTGGATGATTGAGTTCAAGAAATATTTGACTGTAAAGTACCCTGCTCTCGAGGATAGTGGAAATGAAGGGCTTGCGTTGGTCGATGAGTTACAAGCTGCTGTATGTGAGAATATTAGTCTCTATATGGAGAAAGAAGAGGACTTGTTTCAGAAATATTTGAGTGGTTTTGTAGAGGCAGTGTGGGGACTTTTGGTGGTTTCATCCTCTTCTTCTAGTCGTGAACGGCTAACTGTAACTGCCATTAAGTTTTTGACCACTGTTAGTGCTAGCGTTCACCATACTTTGTTTGCAAGGGATGACATTTTGCAGCAGATCTGTCAGAGTATCGTGATTCCAAATGTGATGCTAAGGGATGAGGATGAGGAACTATTTGAAATGAACTATGTAGAATTCATAAGAAGGGATATGGAAGGGAGCGACCTTGACACAAGAAGGAGAATTGCGTGTGAACTCCTTAAGGGGATTGCTACGAATTACAAGGAGAAAGTTACAGAGAAGGTAGCAGCTCAGATACAGTTGCTTTTGGCTTCATTTTCTGAGAACCCAGCTGCAAATTGGAAACACAAAGACTGTGCTATCTATTTGGTTGTCTCCCTTGCCACAAAGAAGGCAGGAGGAAATTCTGTTTCCACTGATCTTGTTAATGTTGAGAGGTTTTTTGGGTCTGTTATTGTGCCAGAGCTGCAAAGTCGGGATGTGGACGGGTTTCCAATCTTGAAGGCTGGTGCATTGAAGTTCTTCACCATGTTTAGGAATCAGATCTCCAAACCTATTGCAATTGCTTTGCTACCTGACGTTGTTCGATTCCTTGGCTCAGAGTCGAATGTGGTCCATTCTTATGCTGCCAGCTGCATTGAGAAACTTTTGCTGGTCAATGATGAAAGCAAAAGGGCGAGATACTCAGCAACAGACATCAGTCCCTTTTTGCTTGTCTTGATGACAAACCTTTTTAATGCTTTACAGAAGCCAGAATCTGAAGAGAATCAGTATGTGATGAAGTGTATAATGAGAGTTCTTGGGGTTGCTAATGTTTCTCGTGATGTTGCTTTGCCTTGTATCAACGGCCTGACAACTCTTCTGAATAGAGTATGTGAAAATCCAAAGAATCCTATTTTTAACCACTATCTGTTCGAATCCGTGGCTCTTCTCATCAGAAGGGCTTGTGAGCAGGATCCATCTCTCATATCAGCATTTGAAACAAGCCTTCTCCTCAGCCTGCAGATGATCTTATCCAGAGATGTGACAGAATTCTTCCCTTATGCATTCCAGCTGCTAGCTCAGCTTATTGACTTGAATCGGCCTCCTTTACCCGGGAATTATATGGAGATCTTTGCCATACTCCTTTTACCCGAATCATGGAAAAAGTCTGCAAATGTCCCTGCTCTTGTGCGTTTGCTCCAGGCTTTCCTTAGAAAGGCACCACATGAGCTGAACCAGCAAGGGAGGTTGTCTAGTGTCCTTGGGATATTCAACACATTAGTTTTATCTCCTAGTTCTGATGAACAAGGATTTTATGTGGTAAACACTGTGATTGAGAACCTTGGGTATGATGTGATCTCGCCCTACATTAGCCACATTTGGGTTGCTCTATTTAATCGGCTCCAACATAACAGAACAGTGAAGTATGTCAAATCTCTTGTGATATTTATGTCACTTTTGCTGGTCAGGCATGGTTCTCAAAACCTTGTAGGCTCCATGAATGCTGTGCAGCCTGATGTTTTTCGTGCAATTTTAGAGCAATTTTGGATACCTAATCTCAAGCTGATCACAGGTTCACTCGAGCTTAAATTAACTTCAGTTGCTTCTACCAGACTTATATGTGAGTCTCTGACACCCTCAGATTCCAAGCTTTGGGGGAAAATGCTGGACAGCATTGTTACTCTTCTGTCACGCCCAGAGCAGGAAAGAGTGGAAGAGGAGCCTGATGTTCCAGATTTTGGTGAGACTGTGGGTTATAATACCACTTTTGTTAACCTGTACAACGCTGGGAGGAGAGAAGAGGATCCTCTGCCAGAAATCAATGATCCAAAACAATTTTTGGTTGCATCCTTGGCAAATCTTTCTGCTCTTTCACCTGGAACATACCCACGGATCATTAATGAAAATCTTGAGCCAGCAAATCAAGCTGCATTACTTCAACTTTGCAGCTCTTACAATCTTACCATAGTTTAAGAAACTAGTCATTTCACAGTAAGTTTGCTGTTTAACCTGTTGCTTCTGTGCATTCATTGTTTGTCTATGCAGTATTATCATATTTTATAACTGTTTCTTTACATTTTGGGTGGTTGAGAATAGTGTTCATGGAATCAATTGACCGTGCACTAAAACTGGAAAAATTAAAACAGATTATATTTGGGTAGCTATGACGTTTTATCACAACTCTTTTCACCTTTGAGCTACATATTTTTGGACCTACAGCTTTCAGATTTCTTTATTATCTGATTCCTGCACCTTTTCAGTTCTATTTTGCCTCAGATGCACATTAAAGTTGCAAACACCATTGTGATTATCTTAGATCCATGATAAATTACTGTATACTTGATTTTGTTGCTAAGAAGTCAAGTATTCTGGTTAGAGATATGTACCACACGTAGAATAAAATGGTGATCGCGTTCCTTATTGGTTAAAGGTTAACATTTTTAACCTTAAAAAAGATGGTTTAAAATTGCTCAAATTAGAAGATAAAAGGATGCCATATATTGTTTGACAAGTATTTTTGAAGTTACATGCTTTGATAGTTACCACAGGTACTGACTATTCTGTGGTAATTGCCACCTGTACTATTTTTGAAGTTACATGCTGTGATAGTTACCACAGGCACTGACTATTCTGTGATAATTGCCACATGCACTGACTACTAGACTTTCAGCTGACAATCATATAAGAAACTAGTAGTTCATATTTGATAAAACTCCGTGAATTTTGTTCATCATCATTTCTTTACGTTGGTTGACATAATGGATAGCAAACTTTAATATTTATGCCAAAACTAGCTGTGGGTCATGCAAATCATTGTCTTTCAAAAATAGCTAGATTCTCCAATTTTACTTGTTCACCAGGAGCAGAACTAACTGTAAAAGAAATTACTACCCTAATAGACACTAAAATAAAATTAATTTCTTTTTCAATTGACACTATATTTGTTGCCATTACTACTGTAATTAAAAACATCATCTTCAGGAACAATCGAAATATTTTGACTCTGTCCTAAACCTTGAAATGTCATGTTCAGTAGCCTTGTACATCAAGGACAGAAACAATGGTAAAATTTGACTTGAGATCAAATTGTTTTTGTTAGAGGACTACATGGGCTGATGACTAAGTTGGAAGAATAAAAGGCTGTCTGGCTAATAGATTTTTATCTATATCCCACTGTTCTGTACATACATTATAAATGCGATAAAGTTGGTTGAAGTATGTTGTATGTCAGTTCGGGTAAAATATGATTTCTAAAACTTCATGGATTCACTATTTTTTATTTATTTATTTATTTTTTTTTGAATGTGGTTAGCATTTATGCTCTTTCTTTTCAATGTCAAAATGGTGTTTGTTATTATAGTATGTTGGTTTACTGACCTAAAGAATCCTTTGGAATGTCAGACAGCTGAACTCGACTCTAAAATAGAATTAAATTGCAACACCAGCAGGGCATGTAAAAGATGAGGAAACATATTTTAGTTCTGTTTACCTCCAATAATAGGATTATTGTGATTTCACATTCAAAAATTTTATAAACTGCTGCTAGAAAATGTTTGTTTTGATCCTATTGTGTATAGTAGATGATTTCACTGTTCGGTTGCATGCATATTTATCATGGTTTGTCTTAGAAAAAAGAGTGCGACTACATTTATACAGTATAAGATATTCAAAACTGTTTCTTGTGTAAAAGTTCTCTATTCTTGTTTTCTCATTTTGAGAAAGACTAGAAAATGCAAGCCATTGTGGCTTCTACTCTAGCAATCTGCCTCCTGCATCCTGTTATTCTTCGATTACTGAAAGTGAACTTTGACGCTGCTCTTTACTTATTATGTTAGATTTCAGTTACAACTGCACGTTGATGCTTTAGATTTAATATTTCTTTTAGTTTCGTTTTGAGGTTGTTCTTCATTTTCTGAAGTCTTGAAATATGTCCTCTTAGATTTAGTGTATTTTCATGAATCCATGGATTTCTTAACTACATTACATGGTCTTTCTTTCAGGAACAATTGTAATGATGATTGAAGCATGGTTTGCGGTTTCAGTTTCTCGTCATTGAAGCATTCATCCATGATCATGTACGATTATCGAGTCGAATCAACTGGCAAAGTAAGGTATCATCCATTTGTACATTTTCGGTCTTTTGGACTTGGCTTCGCGTATGGTCATGTTAAGTGCCCCCATTCACCTGCCTGGATACAGCCGACCAACATCACATATTATGTTAGATCAATTTGGGGACACTTGTCTGTTGAGTTTGCTTGAATATTGAAGTTATATCAGCTTCTTTATTCACACACTATTTCCTTTATTATGCGTCCAGATTTAGCATTTGGATAATTTTGTTGTGAAGTCAATATGGCACATAGAAACTGTGTTTTTGAGGGATTAAGATGTCAACTCAATGTTGAAACTAATATATTGGGGCTGATTTGAGTTTTTATGACGGTTAATCTTGCTGTAATCGACAATCTATTGCCTTCAGCTGTTATTTCTTGTTAAATCCATTTTCTGCAGTTTATATAAATTTGGAATCGACTGCATGAACTCTTTTTCGTTGTTTGGTTTATTATGAAGATTCTTATGCTATTGGATGACAAGTAGCATTATTAATTGAATGATTCTTAGATGTGTGTGCCAATACTAATAGGGGGACATAAGTGGGTGGAAATGTACGAACAAAGGACCAAAATTCCTTGAATAATCTACTCAACTATAATGCTGCAAAAGGTGTTTTGCACTGTACATAATAATAATAATAATACTATAAAAAATGATATGGATGGTTCATGTTTAGGAGATCTCTATAATTGATTTAAATTATAAATAAATAGAAACAAGTTGTGAGTAAGTGATCATAGCTCTTTGAAATATATTGATAAAAAGTAGCTTGAGCATTTATAAACACGAGTCGAACATAGGTTAATTTTATTTACCATAATTTCTTTGCTATTTCATTTTTTGCAAGGGGTAGAGGTATCAAATCTACATTCAAATTCATTATGCGAATTCGTCCATTTTAAACATTTTTATGGAATTTGAATATAGTAAACAGATATTATTGAATCATATAATGGGATTAATGCCTTATTTAATTTGATTTGATGAGAAATAAACATATAATCTAATAGTTTTTAATAAATATGAACTACTCCTATTTGAATCATTATTTAATGTAGGTGTATGCTATGAAAAATGTTTAATTACATTTTCTTAATTTGTATGAAAATAAGTAAATTTATCTTTATGGGATGGAGGGGGCTAGTACTTCACGTAAAATGAAGATTAGGTACGTGAAAACATGTTACATAGTCAAGTGAATAGTGCAGTGATTAAAAACAAAGATTAATGCCATTATATATGTCTACATGGATGACACATAGGTAATTAAAATTAAATATACATTTAAAAATGTCATTCCTTGTATTTAAAGAAGTCATCATCTATAACTTATAAATTACTTGAGTTGGGAGAGGCAAATTTAGTGATATTCTTCTATTTGATTTATAATTAACTTGTATGTACTAGGTGGAGTTCAATGAACAAAAAAAGTAAAATTATGTAATAGTTAGAGAAAGTTCTTTTGCACTCATTCAATCTATTAATAATAATAATTATTGATGGAGATATATATTCAATGTAAATTTTGGTTTTATGTCACATCTGTAACTGCTGATTCATGTTTGTGGTCCCACATACGAGACCAAAAACAAATATATAGTGTCCCTTGGTGAAGGATGGGATGGAACAACCCAAAAAGAATTGGAATTTAAGATTCTCATCAGGTACCAGGACTTCAGATTAAAAAAAGGAAAAAGGAAAAAAGGTGGTATTGGAGAATCACAATCCAAAAAGAATACTCGATCAGATCAAGAAAAGGGGCAATTTCCTTTCCGCACTCACCAAATGCTCCTAACATAAATATTAAGAAATTAGTGTTGTGAAATGTTGTTAGTCCAAATGGAATCTATAAATCAAGAGATAGAGCATCTCGTTTGTTTGGTTAACAATTAATTCAACATTAATTTTCGTTTCTCCTTGACTTATTTCGATAATCATGGCATATCTTGTTGCTTATAGAATTCACGTAAAAGTCCAATTTATGATGATGAACGCATGAAACCAAGATCTCTAGTCTCTACTGTTTGACATATATCATATTTGACGATAATTTTCTTTTTCCTATTTCTAAATAAAGTTTGTAATATATATGTTATCATAGAAAGATTCATATCTAATCTTATTGAAACCTTATAATATTCGATATTTATATGTTAACTTGTATTGAATTCATCTCAATTAACTCTTGAAAAAAAAAGGGAATGGTGGCAAGTGGGGATCATATTTTCCAAGTATCTTATCATAGAAATTAGTTAAATGACTATGGTAGTTGACACCATTAAAAAAGAACTCTAGTTGATTGCTTAATTTTTACAATATGCGAAGTCGGTATAAATTCTTCTCTTTGTTACCTCTCTCTCTCTGATGTGATCGACGATACGAGGAAAAATCCGAGCAAGGATCTATTTATCTTTTAGGAAGGGCCTATGACTAGGCTGTGAGCGAAGCGGGTCAAGAAAGCTATGTGATTGCTTACTCAAGTTACGGTGGACAAAACATTGATCACAACAAGCAAATGAACAAATTTTTTGTTGGATTTGGAAAAAAAGAATAAGATGGATAACTTGGTGTAAGCAACACGCGAGAGAGCTGAAGGGCAAAATTATGTGATCACATAGCATACCTATGCATGTGACCACATGCAACCACTAGCTTATGCGATCACATAGTTCAAAATTGGGACGTGATTTTCTAAATTTCGCGCGATCTTTTATTTTAGGACTCATTTCATTCATTGTAAAAGGACACAATTTAAGAGATATTATTGCGAGACATGTTGCTTTCTTCTCGTTCTTTATTGAATTAATTTGAACATATCAAGAATTAAATTCTTGTGACATTCTATAATTTAAGTAAGGTTCATAAATTTTGTGGTCGCAGAGTCAAGATATTATTAGCGACTGTCTTGGTTCTTTGGTTCAATAATTTATTGGGTCAAACTTTTCAGACGTTGACTTTTCACTGTCTTGAGTTTGTTCTAATTTGTCGTGGATTCCATAGTTACTATTGCTACGTGGATTCGCATCACTCTCTCTTTTAATTATTCTTTTACAAGGACTTAAGAAAGTATTATACTCCATGTATTGTATTAGTCTAATTAGACAATTAATCAATTATTAACCAATGTAGTGAGGAGAAAATAGTATTCGTTAAAAAAATAAAACTAGAAAATTTTGCCCTACTCATTTCTAACCATACCTTTGTAACAATTAGGGCGAGGGCGAATTTGTTAAGAGTAAATAATTGAGTCGACTCACATTTTGCATTCCGTTAAATAAGGGGCATCTCTCTCTCTCTCTCTCTCTCTCTCTCTCTATGTGATTTTTTCAAGAATAACGGCCACGATATGATAATGGAGAGACGTACAAGGGTTTGTTTCCTTGGCCAACATAAGTTAATTGCGATTAGCAATAAGCATTTGTTATTAGTGCTGTCACGTTACTCTCATCCGTACACCCATTTACACTTTCATAGTAAAAAAATAATAATTTGTGCATTAATTCTAAGCACTAGTCGTGGACAACGACTTGTGGTCACACCTAACCCAAAGTAAATACTTGGATTTTTATTATTTATTTATTTTTCTTAAATAACAATTACTTGCAATTATTGTTGTTTATTATGTTCTTTTCTTAATTTGACAAGTAAAATTGTACATAACTATGATCAGATTGATATTAATTAATCCAAACATTAATACTGTCCTTTGAATTCTTATTTTGTTTCACTATTTTTAGTAAATGTTTGCGAGAAATAAGAAAACGTATATGGGGAGACAGGACCGGTTCTGTGATTTTCGGGGCCTAAGGCGAACTCCCAAAATTCTCCCCTCCCAAATTAACATAAATGCAAAATTTAATAGTGTATTATGTAACGTATTGCTAATTTAACAATGAACAAT
>CAIGRN010069147.1:0-13207 GCA_903798345.1 Fraxinus anomala
TAGGTGAAACTCAATAAATGGAAGTAAAATTGAAAGAAAGAAGCGAAAAATTGGCGAAAATGTCAAGATTCAAAGTTTAGGAACTAAAATGTAAATACTCAAAAGTTGTGTCGGAGCTCACGATGAAGATTCGAGAATGCTAAGGATCAAATGAATGCAATTAGAAGTCAAAAGGAGTGAAATATGACCAAAATATTTTCAAAAATTAATTTTCAGTCCCACAAAGATGTTCCAGATTTTCAGTCAGAGATTGAGACCCATTTTTAGCCTATTAAAAGTTCGACTTGGAAAAGAGCTATTCTAGTAAAGTTGTAGCCCTTTGAGTTATTTTTCCAACGCATCTTAAATTGCTGTAATTGAATATCGAGAGAACTTAGGGTTTTGCTTATTTGGGCCGCATAAAGCCCAGAAAAAGACTCCAATCTAGCCAAGAACGTGTATGGAAGTATCAATAGACCTAAGGAGACACTAATAAAGAGGTTCCAAAGATTGCAAAATAGAGAGAAAAACACAAGATTAAAGAGGAAATTCACGAGAAGAAATTCATCACGGATTCGAGTTCAAATCAAAGATTGGAAGCGGAAGAAGATCTTGGCGTAAAAGCTGATTCTATTCCTTATTTTTAGTCATTGAAATTCGATGATGTATTAGAATATGTTTAATTATTTTATCTTTTTCATCATAAATAGCTAAATTCTACATTATGGCAAAGAATGTAATCTTTTGTAACCCTTAATTCTTTAATTTAAGACTTCTGTAGTTTATTCTTCCTTGTATTGATTTTGTTATGATTTTAATGTTTTGAATTATCTGGCCAATAATTTGATGATCAATTGAGTTTCTTAAATTTGGTAACGAAGTATAATGTATAGAGATACATATACCAAGTATTGTGGTCGTTATAGGAATTCCTAGAACTAAAATTCGTTTAACTAAAGGTAATTCGCATAAAGATATGAAATTGAATTAGTTGAATATGCTCAATGAGAACTCGANAATTCCTAGAACTAAAATTCGTTTAACTAAAGGTAATTCGCATAAAGATATGAAATTGAATTAGTTGAATATGCTCAATGAGAACTCGAGATGGATATGAATACCATAGGAGAATTCGACCGAACGCTAAATTAGGTTAGAATCTTCAATTAAGAATTAAGGTGATCATTAGATGAGTTTGTTTTGCCCTAATATTTCTTTTGACGAGCCCGAGTGGCTTGTGGCTCATTTTTTCATGAGCCGACGAGCCACTCGACTTGATTGACATCACTACGTGAGGCACATTGCTCCATCTGAGCCATTGGCTTACGTGACTCTTGGTTTCAACGGTGATGATGAGCCACACAGATTTGGATGCCCAGATGTGACTTGAGATGATCTAACGGCTGGGGTGAATTTGGAGATACCTATATAAGGCCCAAATATTTCATTTTGTCTCTTTACTTTTGTGAAAATCTTCAAAACCTTTGCACCCTCCGTTTCGTTTCTATTTTTCCAGTGAGCAAAGTTCTAAGACTCAGGAAACCCACTTGAGAGTTCCGGCGACTTTTCTTTTGAACCAAACTCTCTAGGTAAACTCCTCTACTTCATTATGTTCTTTTTCTAGTTTTCAAAATTCGAGATGGCCACTGGGAGTTCTTCGAATTTGTCTACAAGTGAGGAGCGAGATGCCGGAAATTTAGGTGTGGGAGAGCCAATAGTACTCTCTTCGAACGAAATAGGCAGATCCATTAGGTCAGGGGAGAATATTTGAAGATTGCTTGCTCCGCCCGTGGACACCTCTATCAAGTGGGGGGCTTCTAGCTGCCCTTCTAAAGCCACCCTGAAAACCCTAGAAAAGTGTAGACAAGTCTTTAGCATACCAAATAACATAGAATTAATCCTTCCCGACCCGAATGAGAGGGCCTTCTATCCGAGGTTGCTTGACCGTTAGTGAGAACTTGTTTAGGACGGGCCTTAGACTTCCATTTCACCCATTCTTTAGGTTAGTTCTCCGCTCCTACGGGTTGGCTCCGACCCAACTCCTAGTCTCAGATTGTTAGGTCATGGATGCTCTGGCGTTGAGCCAACCTAGGTATAGATATGCCCTTTAGTGTTTTCCATTCTTTTTACTTCTCGAAGAGTGTGGCCGGAGGGAAGAAGAGTAAGGGACGGTATTACTTGTCCCCTTGGGGGTCTCATTCTCCCTTCATGTGATTCTACCCTCTTCAATTAAGAAGTGGCAAAAGCTTTGGTTCTGGACAACTGGGAGATGGGATACCATGGAGAATGACCCAATGGCTCCTCTCATTGTCCCTACGTCTTACTCCACGGCCAGTAAGTCATCTTACATAACTGATTTAACTTACACATTTTCTCATGGCTTAATATTTATGTTGTTTGTAGGTTCCCTCCCAAGGTACAAGATCTCCGATGAGGACTGGGACATCATCTGTCATATCTTCCAGCAGCCCTTCGAGGATCGGAGCTACGATGAGCTGATGACAAGAACACCAGCTTCACCCTGAACGGACTGATAGCGACCCAAGGTAAGCTCTATTTTTCGGTTCGATTTAGCGTATATCTGAGTATAACTGCCTGAATATCTTAGCATTTTCTATCCTTGCAGGTGACTTCTTAAAGAAGAGGCCTTTGAGGCCTGATTTTTCCACGATTCGTCGAAGTGGCTGAGGCAAGAACTCTAAAGACGAGCTTAGCTACTTACAAGAAGTAGGCTGAAAGGCTGAATATTGTAAGCAAGAGTTAACAGCCCTCCGAAGATGATGCAGCAGAGGAAGGTGCCTCCCTCGTCGAGAGGAAACGATCTGGCCCGACAGGGGCTTCTTTCTCTTCTGCCGCAGTGGCCAAGTCTCCACTTCCACCCGTTCCAATCGATGTGACCATAGCAGCTCCCTTCAAAGCTCCAGAGGCTGTCGTGCCCATCTCCTCCGTCCGGGCTGTAGAGCCAGCCCATAAGAGGCTGAAGAAGTCTACCAGTGCCCCACCTCGCGCTAAGATAACTAATTTTTTGGGGAGCAATGAGGACGACCTCCCCGAGGTGATATTGGAAATGCTGCCCCCTGAGTCCACAACAAATATTGAACCGGAGACTAGCAGGATCACATCCACTTCTGCGAGGTGGAGGATCTTTTGGCTGCCAATAATACCTGCATGGCAGAGGATTTAGTCCGGGGCCTCCGTAAGAAAAATGAAGAATTGGAGCAAAGGCTTGAGGCTTCAGACATATAGGAAGAAGATGTGAAGAGGGCTAAGAAAGAGGTAGAGGAGGTCGAAGAGAAAAGGACTGAGGCCCAGGTGAAGCTTGACTCCGTTGAAATACAAGTGAACCAGTTGAAAAATGAACTTTACGAGTCGATTTCCCAAGTGGCTGCGCTTACGAAGTGAATCGACCAATCTATTAAACATCAGAGGATCACCTCAGAGGCTTTGGATGGGGTTAACAAGGAGATAGCCGAGTTTAGGATGCTAACAAAGTCCCAAAAAGAGGAGATTGAGTCTTTTAAGGCTGAAGCAAAGACAGTAGGAGATGTGGCAGTTCAGAATTACATCGACAACTTCGATCAAACGAAAGAGTATGATGGCTTCGCCAACTACCGGGCCTTATGGAGTGCCCAACAGATGATATCTCGCCTAAGAGAGGTGCATCCTGAGTTGGACATTTCATTCCTGGAGGAGGAGTTTGGCGGCCCTACTGGAAGTCAACCTGACCTAGAGACTGAAGAGGGGGCCTCTGAAGAGGAGGTGTGAGTTGGGGCCATCGTAAATGTAGATCAGTAGTTTTTATTTTTCTTTATATTATAATGGCTTCGGCCTTGATTTGTTTAGCAATGAAATTCTTTGTTCAGTCGTAACTCTTTAAATGTTGTCGCTTTGCTTGAAACATACTACCAGATAAGAACTTAAGCAAATTGATAAAGCAAACAGAATCCAAGTGTAAACACTTCGCCTAAGCATAACCACTTAAGCGAATGGAATGAAGCAAACCGAATCCAAGTGCAAACACTTGGCCTAAGCGTAACCACTTAAGCAAATGGATGAAGTAAAGAAAATACAAGTGTAAACACTTCGCCTAAGCATAACCACTTAAGAAAATGGATGAAGCAAACAGAATCCAAGTGTAAACACTTCGCCTGAGCATAACCACTTAAGAAAATGGATGAAGCAAACAGAATCCAAGTGTAAACACTTCGCCTGGGGAGTAAGAATGTGTGAGCACTATTGATCCGCTTCACCAGAGGTGGCACCCACACCTCTCCCGATGAGTTGGATATCCTTGGCTGAATACGCCTTATGGAGGGTTATGCACTTCATCAAGTAAGAATGTATGAGAACACTGTTGATCCGCTTCATCAGAGATGGCACCCACACCTCCTCCGATGAAGTGGATATCCTTGGCTGAATATGCCTTATGGAGGTGTATGCACTTCGTCAAGTAGGAATGTGTGAGAACTGTTGATCCGCTTTATCAGAGATGGCACCCGCACCATCCCCAATGAAGTGGATATCCTTGGCTGAATACGCTTATGGAGGCGTATGTATTTCGTCAAGGAGTAGGAATGTGTGAGAACACTGTTGATCTGCTTCACCAGAGGTGGCACCCGCACCTCTCCCGATGAAGGAGATATCCTTCTTGCCAGAGGTGGTTGAGAATAATTCATTTTCGGAACACATGTAGTAATAAAAATCAGTTCATTCAATTGATAATAGTATTTACATGATAGCAGGCCTCACGATCTTCCGACTGATAATACTTTCTCAAGTGTTCGACGTTCCATGGATGAGGCATCACTTTTCCTTCCAAATTTTCGATCATGTATGTACCAGTCACACTTCTTCAGTAACACGGTATGGGCCCTCCCAGTTCAGCCCCAGTGTTCTTGTTCCCGACTCTCTTGACGATAGGAACACTCTCTGGAGCACCAGATCGTCACGTTGGTATTGTAGTAGCGCATCATCTTGCGTTGGTAGAAAGCAAGTCTAACTTGAGAATCATCTCTCTTTTCTTGGAGGAGTTTCAACTCAAACTTTTTCAGTTCATCGTTTGTTATTTCGTCAAAGAGGATGCGACGAGGTGAAGGCACTCCAACTTCCATTGGGCTCATGGCTTCAACCCCGTATGTTATGGAGAATAGGATCTCTTCGGTTGCCGTTCTGCAGGTGGTTTGTATGGCCCAGAGAACTTGGGGGAGTTCATCAACCCATGCTCCTTCTGAAGCATCCAACTTTCTCTTTAGGGTGAGTTTGATGATTTTATTGACTGCCTCTACCTGGCCGTTAGCCTAGAGGTGATGAGGCATTGAGAAATGTTTTTTGATTCTAAGATCATTACATAGGTCCCTGATTTTCTTGTTATCAAATTGTTTATCATTATGTAAAACCACGAAGTGGGGTATGCCGAACCTGTATTTAATGTTCTTCTAAAGAAATTTGGAAGTGTTCGCCATTTCGTAAAGTAATCGATCGTAACAATAGCGAAGCAGGCATCCCAATAAAATCAACTTCCCACTTGACAAATGGTGAAGGGCTTGACACGACTATGAGTTCCTGTGATGGAACTCACGAACTGACACTTATTGCACTTGCACATAAACTGAATTGAGTCCCTTTTCAGGGTAGGCTAGTAGTACCCTTATCTGAGTACCTTGTGAGCTAGTGCTGGTCCTCCGGAGTGATTGCCGCAGACCCCCTCATGGATCTCTCTTAGGATGTAATTCACCTCCTCACCTCCTGTGCACCTGAGGAGGGGTGATGAAAAATCCCGCTTGTACTATATGTCGTCCTGCAGAATGAAGTGAGCAGCCCTCCTCTGGAGTCGACGAGCTTCGGCTTCATTGTTTGGTACAACTTGTTCTTTAAGAAAATCAATGATCGGTTGCATCCACAGAGGGGTGCCTTCTATCTACATCACTTCTTCTTTCCTTACGATGGACGGTTCGGCCAGGTGTTCTATGGGAACTACCTTAAGAAGTTCAAAATCTGTACTATTGGCCAATTTTGACAAAGTGTCAACGTGGGAGTTCTCCAGGCTTGCATCAGTTCAAACCTTTTGAAGTGGGGAAGAAACTCCATGACTACTGCCATGTGCTTATCTCTAGCCACAAAATTTCCATTGACCTGGTTTACCACTAACTGCGAATCACTGTTGACAGTTAACCTCTTTACTTGCAATTCTTTAGCCAGACAAAGGCTGGCTAGGAGCCCCTCATACTTAGCTACATTGTTAGATGCTTTGAACCCTAGCCTTACTGCACTGTTAAGCTTATGCCTCTCCGGGCTCTCCAAGACTATTCCCGCTCCTGAACTAGCCTCTCTAGATGACCCGTCTACAAAGAGGTTCCAGGTGGGGGGCTCCAATGGTTCCATATTCATTTCAATCTCGGGGGCATGGCGAACTCAGCAACAAAGTCAGCTAGGTTCTGGCCTTTAATTGCGGCCCTGGGTTTATACACTATAAGAACTCACTGAGTTCCACTGCCCATTTTAGGAATCTTCTCGAGGCGTCTGGTTTCTGGAGGACTTACTTTAGGGACAAATTTCTTAGTGCATAGATGACGTGGACTGGAAGTAAGGCCTCAACTTCCGAGAAGCGGTGATTAAGGAGAGTGAGTTTCTCCATATCTGGGTAACGCACTTTTCCCTGGTAATAGGGCTTTACTTATATAATAAATAGGCAATTGATGTGTTTCCTCTTTCCTTATGAGAACTGAATTGATGGCGTTATCGGACACGGCTAAATAAAACAGCAGTGGTTCACCCACCTTTGGTTTAGACAGGAGGGGGGCTCGTCCGAGGTAACTTTTTAGCGCCGAAATGCTTCTTCACACTCCGTCGTCCATTGGAACCTCTTCCTCCCTTTAAGAATTTTGAAGAAGGAAAGGCACTTTTCAGTAGCTTTGGATATGAAGTGATTGAGTATGGCTAGCATGTCAGTGAACCGTTGCACATCTTTCGGCTTTTGGGAC
This sequence comes from Fraxinus anomala, assembly GCA_903798345.1. Classification (NCBI taxonomy): domain Eukaryota; kingdom Viridiplantae; phylum Streptophyta; class Magnoliopsida; order Lamiales; family Oleaceae; genus Fraxinus; species Fraxinus anomala. The sequence goes on from CAIGRN010069147.1 coordinate 6,960, forward strand.
GACATTATTTCAATTAAAGCTTTGATCTTCTCCGGATTCGCCTCAGTCCCTCTCTAGTTCACAATGTACCCTAGGAATTTACCGGATGCTACGCCAAATATACATTTGAGGGGGTTCAACCTCATCCGATATCTCCTCAGAATCTAGAAGGCCTCACCCATGTGTTTCACACGCTTAGAGGCTCTTAACAAGCATATCGTCAACATATACTTCCATCGTTTTGCCCAGCTGATCAGTGAACATCTTGTTTACTAGCTTTTGATAGGTGGCTTCAGCATTTTTAGCCCAAAAGGGCATCACCTTGTAGCAATATAGTTTTCTATCCATGATAAATGAAGTGTTATCCTCATCTTCCGGATTCATGGAGATTTGGTTGTAACTCAAATAAGCATCCATGAAACTTAACAACGCGTGCCCAGCTATCGAGTCTACCAATTGATCTATTCGAGAAGTCGATGCACACTGTCCCCTTTCCATTGTGTTTCTTTACCAGCATGGGATTTGATATCCATTTCTGATAGGCGGTCTTTCTAATGAAGCCATTGCTGATCAATTTTTCCACTTCTTCCTTTAGGGCCTCGTACTTTTCGCATTCAAGGTTCTTCTCTTCTACCTGTGCGAGGTCTGACTTGGGTCAATCTATAAATGATGGCAAGTGACCTTTGGGTTTATTCCAATCATGTTATCGTGTTTCCATGCAAAGACGTCTGAATTCTTGCGAAGAAAGTCCAGCAGTTCTTTCTTCCTCTCTTCTTCCAAATCATTTCCCACCTACAGGACCTTAGAAGCATCTTGGTAGTCTACTAAGAAGCTTTCCAATTCTTCCATTGGAGCGTATTGTGATTCAAATTCGATTATATGAGGATCTAGCTCGTCCAAGGCTGTCCTTTCAAGTCGGTCCTTTACAAAAGCCTTTGCCATTTCAACATCTTCCCTTTCTTCAGGGGGCTTCAGACTTTTCGATATCAAGGAGCACCATGTTAATTCCCCATGGCTCTGCCTTCTTGAAGGAATTTAGATAACAATCCCTTGAGCCAATTTGATCACCTCGGATGGTGGCTATTCTTCGTTGAGTGGGAAATTTCATACATAAGTAATGGATGGAGGTAACTGCCCATAGTTCTTTCAAGGTGAGTCTTCCTAGAACTCCGTGGTACTAGAGGCATGGTTCCCATTTCAACAGCCAGGGTGATTTTTCTCCTTGGGATGATGCTATCTCCAGTAAACCCGTACAATGGAAATGTCATAGGGGTGGGCTCATGGTCTATTGCCATCTTGTTATAAGCGGAGCTAAATAGAATGTTGATCGAACTCTCGTTATCTACTAGCATGCACTTCAATCCATTTTGACCTACCACAGCTCTCATTACTAGCTCGTCGCAGTGGGGATAATGGATGCCCATCCCATCCTCTTGAATAAATGTAATAGGCTCTACAGATCTTGTCCTTTGGGGTTGACTTACTATATAGCTGGTCATAGGTGGGTCTTTGGCCTCCCTAGTGTAATTTCTTTGCGTATTCCTGGAGTGTCAATCTCTCGAATGGGTTGGTGTTCGTTTACGGTGGCCAGATCTCTTCCGGGCCGCTGTCCACTCCTGGGTCTTTCTCTATCTTTTTTCCTGTCATATCGAGGTGAATGTCACCTCGTCTCCTCCATTCGTGGTGAGTTTTGCCTCGAATTTTCATGCTAACGGCGGTTTTCTCTAGTGCTGTGAGGGTTGCTTCTCGCAGATCTAGTAGCTTCCCGACATTCACTCATGCCATGGCCATGAAAGCGATGGAAAGTGCAATAGGGCCGTGACTCCTCTTGTGGCCCATTTCTTGGTCTTTAGCCTCTTCCTCTATTCCTAGAGGTAGAAAGTCTCCTAGGATTCCAGGTTGCGCCACTCTCCGGTCCAACATTTTTGTAACCCAGTGTTGGTACTGCGTTCAAGGTAGCTGTAGCTAGTGCTTGTCCAAATGTGGGAGCCACCGCATGTTCGACCTGAGTCCACTTCTGGCTGACGATATGTGAGGTGGGCCCCCTACCGATCTGCCTCTGGGACGAAAGGAGTCTTTGTGCTACCCTATTTTGATGATCGATCATCTCTTCATTGACAATCTCAATCTTCATCATTTCTACCAGTTCATCGTAGGTAGATGGATTTTTAATCCGGACATCTCTCCAAAATAAAGTATTCATATTCAGTCATCCTTTTAAAGCTGAGAGGGCTTCTTTGTCCATGATTTGCTCGCAATAGGTTATATTGTCGGTGAAAAGGGCGAGGTAACTTTTCAAGGTCTCCCATGCCGCTTACCTCATGTCCTAGAGGCACTGGATTGGCAACTCTCCTTCCTTCCTTGACAAGTATCGGTTCAGAAATGCCTTCTTGAGGTCTGGCCAACTCCTGATGCTAAGAGGCACCAACCTACTGTACCACACTTCGGCTGCACCACTAAGTGTTAAGTGGAAGGCCTTGCATTTCAGAGCAGGTGAAGCGCCTTGAAGGCTCATTTACGTCTTGTACTTGTTGAGGTGTTTCTCTATGTCACTATTTCCCTCGTACTTAGGAATTTGAGGAGAAACAAAGTTCTGAGGCATGGGAAAGCTACGAAGCCTCCTAGAGAAAGGGAGGTTGTCTCATCATCGTCAAGCTCGTAAGATCGACACGCCTTGTCAGAATCATTTCTATCTGGTAAAGGGCGAGGTGGCTGTAGGGAAGTTCCGCCTCGATTTTCCCAATCAACTAGATTTCGCCTTTCCAGCCTATTCCTGGGCGGAGAGGCCTGAACTTCCTGGCTCTGTATACGCTCTTGGGGTGAGCTGCTTGATGGGTGGACTGATCCCTATTTCTAGGCATTTGCTCGATCCGATCAAACATACTGGCAGACCTCTGAGGCCGTTCTTCATAGTCAAAGGGGAAGTTATCTCCTCCAACTTTGTCGTCTTCAGCTAGGGGGACAGTGTGTGAGGTGTCTACTCCCACTTCCCTTTCAACCAGAACTTCTCTTTGTTAATTCGAATGAGCTCTCCGACTTGAATCTGCTTCGACTCGTCTGTCACGAACCGATTGTGGAAGGTCTTGATGGGCTTGAAAACCACCCTGATTTTGCACTTGCATGAGGATTTCTTGCATGGCTGCGTTCTGGGTTGCAATGTTGCTCGTGTTAGTAGACATGCGAGCCACATCGGCAGTTAGTCGCGCAACAGTTCTCCCACCCCGGCGATATCGATGATGGAGTCGCTGGTACGTAACATTATTTTAGATGATCTCTTCTTCAGAGATCTCCCTTACCTTCATCGGGTTCACTTCTTCATTGCTTGAACTCATATGTCCGGAGTTGTGAGTTCTCTTCTTCCAAAATAATGGAAACTTAGCCTATGACTTCCACTTGTTCTTTCTTCAAGAACAAATCCATTTTCAAGGAGAAATATCAATCGGATATTCCAATAAACTTTTTCTTTCGGGGGATACTCGTTGTTACAGTAGTGTTTTCCACAAACGGTGCCAATTTGTTGACCTCGAAAAATGGTTCCAACATGTGGCCAACAAAACAAAACTCCATATAAGCTCCTTCATGCGCACGGTAGCACACCGTTAGTCACTCGTGACCTATTTCGGTGGGGGTAGAAGTGACCGTGAACACTCCGACGGTTAAGTCAGTATTTCAGTCAATCGAAAAGTGGTGCCCGACCGTGAAATAGTCGCCAAGATGTGGTTTAGAATGCGTGTAAAGATAGCAAAGATGCTTTTTTAAAGTTAAGAGACTAGAATGCAATGACTTAGAATCGGAACCCCTGACTTACCATTGTGCAGGGGTCTTAATACTAGAGAAAGGAAGAGGAGATCCGTTGGATGTGGGGATACGTGGCTTTAGATCCCGAATAGGTCATCCTTTCATAGGCGTCTGTCTGTCAATCCATAGGCTGACGAACATTAAATGATTTCTGACATAACAACTGGGTTGACCGTTTGTAGCCTACCACACGTCTCATCAATTAGTCAGGGACTTGACTTTGGGTAGATCTCATAAAAGATCTTGGTAGAGGTGTGGTAAGGCGGATTGTGAAGCATAACGAATGCAGAGTGCGGGTCTTTGCATTCGTCGTGAATGGCGGATGAGTTCGGTTCTTTACGAGGTGGGACAATAGTGTTTTAGTTCTGAGCTATAGAATTAGTTCGTCCGACATGGATTCAGTTCGTTTGCCATGTGGCAACACCAGATTAGTTCGACCAACATGTGGCCGATGAGGTGGATGGACGAGGTGGAGGGCCTCAGAAGGCCCGTAACAGATACTATTGTCACTATCATTATCGTATAGTTATAATGTGTTCAATTTTCCATTCATTGTTTCATAAATTTTCAAATCTAATATAGTTTTCTGTTTTTGTTGAGTTGAGTTGATTGAGCTTTTATTTGACAACCATTATTTGAATGAAATGGAGTTTTGATTTTTGAATAGTGATTTTTTAGAGAGTGGTTAAAAAGTAGTAAAAAAAATTGGATCTATGTGCATAATATTTTATTACGTGAATATATAGTTGAAAATGAATATGTAGAACAAAGAGTTTTGAAATAATGTTTGCCAAATAGGGGCTTAAAATTATGATGTAGAACTATAATATACGAGGAAGAATAAGACCAGATCCTTTGTCCAAACGTATGTGCACAAATCAACCTTGGTTTCAAAAGCTTTTGTGTAAATCAATCTTGCATTTGAAATCTTTAGTAGAATACAATCTTATTGTTTGTAAACTTTCGGCAAATTAAACTAACATTTCTAAACTTTTCGGAATTCTATCCTAACATATAGAATATTGTGGAAAACGTCATTTAGTAGTAACAACAATGAACACCAGCAATCCACAATAGTAAACAAAACAAAATTAATAATCCACAACAATTACAAACTGACAGAATTTCAACACAACAACCCTTTACCCAAGTAACCAAAGCCATCAATTTTAAAACCAATAATACACAACAATCAACAACAGCAAAAATAGTCCACAACACGAATAACGAAAAACTAACATATGAACAACAATTAAAACCAGCAACCAAAAATAGAATCAAAGAAATCCATAACAACAAACAACTTTTCCTTAATTCTCCAATGTGTAAATTGAAGAAAGATTTTGGATTATTTAGTGAATGTTTGAGAAAAAATGGCCTTAAGTAAAATATGAACTTCATTAGATGAAAAAGCTTGTGGTTGTTTTATTGATTTTGGCTTGCACAAGACAGTTTACGGTGAATTTAATAGAAAGTGACGACATGATTGTATTATGCAAAGTTTGGTTGATATTGGGAAATTTCGCGCCAAAATAAAATGTTATGCGGTATTGTAGAAAGACACTAAAGGTTAGGGATATTTCGTCAATTATCCAAAGAAAAATGATATTTGTAATCTTGTATTGTTATACTAGAGTTTTGTGCCTCTGAAGTTTCAAAAATGCCCTTTTTGAGACAAAAAGGAATTTACATAGGAAAAGTATTCCTCTTAATTTCAATTTGAGCTTGCTTTTCTTTTTCTTTTTTCTTTTTTCTTTTTTATTACTTGAATTTCTCAATGCACCCCAGACATGCGTTTTCCATATCTTACCATAAAATTCACGAAGCTTGGGTCTCGATTATTCCACTTTGCTTCAAAACTCTAATTTCGTGACATTTACTTTTTATTTTCAACAATGTAGCTCACATTCGAAAATAAAGCTTAAGAAAATGAACATACTATCATAAAGTCTTCATATAAGAATTGCACTTATCCGCCAAAATTTACAAAATTGAGTGTTTTTTTTTTTTTTTTGGTAATTTTCCAACTTATTTACACCTTCTCTCTATTGTTATTGAAGACACGAAATTCACATAAATACCATGAGATAAGGTTCAAAGTCGATTCATCATGCCTTCTTCTTTTGACTTTTGATGACTTGGTCAACTCTTGTAGAAATTAATTAGATGGCATGCAATCACCAAAAGAAAGTTAATTTATAATCACGGGATGTCACCCTCGCAAGCAAATGTGTGTACTTGGCATGAGGAACATAATTATTATCACAATGCACATGCATCATGACGGTGCAACGTAGGCTTGTGGCCCTATAAACATGATGGAGTCCTACCATGCCATGATGCCTCTCACCCAATAGACAGGAAAAAAATATATAATGATTAATTCCTACTCTTCTTAAATCATGATTTACTAAGTTAATTAATTACTCGCTATGTCCCTTTTAATTTGTTATTTAAATTAATTTAATTTA
>CAIGRN010069163.1:0-22369 GCA_903798345.1 Fraxinus anomala
GGTCAGGGTGGTCGGGTCCATATACGTTACAAAGGTATTCCCACATGGAGTTATAGAAATCACCCATGAGAGCAAATGTACATTCAAGGTCAACGGACAGCGTTTAAAGCACTACTGGAGCGGGGACTTCTCGAAAGACAAATCTACCGTTCATCTCAAGCCACCAGAGTGATCTCCACACGGTACAGTCGAGCTATCGACTATAAACTTGCGCTGGATGGGAGGCAACCCATCATTTCTACCCTTTTACTTATTCCTCTTTATTCATTTGATTTATCACTTTTCAAGTTTTTATCCCTATCGGGAGTCTTAGGTCATCGTTCGCATATCTAGTTCACAACGCATCCATGCAAGCTCCATACCAGTTTTTAATGCATTATATATGTCTCATGTGGTGTATGAATCTTCTTTGTGCAATTTGGAAGATCATTCACGCACCTCGAAGCACAAAACGACAACTTTTTAAGTTTTTCGGACCAACTTATGATTTCAGGGTTGACACTACTTTTAGATGTGTGACACAGCTTATAAGCATCTTATATAGTTTCTCATGTGGTTGGATAACGTTCGGGGGGTTCACATTGGTCATGCATCTCCTTTGTGAAAAATTTACGTGTTTCGGGGCTAAAGGATCAACACTGTGTGTTTCAGACTCCATTTGTGTTTTTAGGATTAAAACTGATTTTTGGAGCGCGATTCATGGTCACACATAGTGCTTTGAAGTGTGTTCTGCCAAGTCATGAGGGTGATCCAGCGTCGGGGTGCATTAGGGATGCAAAAGTCGGTTTCGTGAGAATTGACACAAAAATTCGTTTTCACACATTTTCACGCCTTACTAATTCATCATGTTCATACGCACTTGGATGCAATAGAAACGAGGTATGCTTGTTTGTGTTAAAAAAAAAAAAGAAAAAAAAAACATAAATAAAAAAAATAATAATAATAAATTTTCGCCTAACTAGTAAGTCATGCGACCGCATGGCTGGTAGTCGCCCAGACTAAGTCAGGGCCAAAATTGGCCCTAACCACATGTACCATGCGACCGCATGGAATTGTACCATGCGATCACATGGTACAATTTTTACACACACCCATACCACTACACACGCCACTACACACGACACTCTACTCCACACCACTCTACTCGAGCACACACGACACTTCACACCACCACATGAGGACACACGACACTTTACACCACCACACTTGAGCCCACACAAGGCACCACACCCACTTCTTCATTCTCACACCCAAGCTCCATTGGAGTGCATAAGGTAAGTTCTACACCTGTTGCTCTAATTTTTCTTCTTCATTTTTCTTGGATTTCTTTTTGTGAGGAGTTGGGGATTAGGTAGCTTGATGGTTTGTGATTGCTTTGTTTTAAAAATTTTGGGGCTTGCACTCTTACAATGGGCTAAGGAAGCTTTGACACACATTTATGCACACTACATGTTTGATGAAATGCCCAATTGACCATTTGAGTGCAATCCCTTCTCATTTCCATTTGACATCATTCATATGCTTTCCACACTGAGTTTTATGTTAATGTTCAATCCCAAGTGCATTTGTATCCTTCACGGTCAACATATAAACATACATGGCTTGGACATGTCCCACCACGACACCTACTTTGCCCCTCGACTTCCCCTTCCAAATGACATCCGAATGGCATGAATTTTGATATGTGGTAGAGTAGACCATCCTCTTGCATGTGCCCGAAAGTTGCTCGGGACATTTCCAATTTTACACGACTGTGTTCAGGGGCGAAAGTAGCCAGTCAACCACATTCCTTCCTGCCTTGATTGCATATTTTGCACTCATTTTTAAGATTTTCTTTGTCTTGTTTGCTTCCATATTCCCCATATGTTTCCTCTGTGCCTAACATTCTCGTTTATTATGTTTGGAGCAGAATGCCCCAAAGCGCACATCTAAGGAAAAAGAGAAAGTAGCAAGCACTTTCGGCACTGCTCGTACACGAGCCCCGGAAGGGGGGATCCGTCGATTCGTAAGTCCAGAGGCCCTTACACGATATTCAGAGATTATTAGCCATTGGACCCTTCTTCCTGAGCGCCCGATTAGACTGGAAGACTTTCCCGACATTGAACTTGCCTCGCTGATCAGACACTCTAGTTGGGGCAAGGTCATTGACCGACCTCATCCCGTGTACGAAGGTTTAGCCCGTGAATTCTATGCGAATTTCAATGCTGACATTGACAATCCCAGGACAGAACATCAGCATCAGACATGGGTTCGGGATAAGTGGATAATGTTTACGCCAGAGGTTATTCATGATTTCTATCAGCTTTCTTGGGAAAACGTTACTCATATTCCAGGCGATTTTCCTTAGCACGCAGTAGCTGGGGTACTTTTAGGGCGTGAGGATGCTTGGCCTTTACAGACTCCGGTGTGGCATCAGATTGAGCTCACACCCTTAGTCGCCATTCTGTGGTTGTCCAGTTGCCACAACATTGAGCCTACTATTTGTGGCGTACCGAACTTATCAAATATCAAATATGAATTGAGAATTTTTCTCTCCTTGTTCTTGATTAAACACGTACCGAACTTATCAAATATTGTTATATTTGTAGCGTTCAACCCTGAGAACTTATTAAAGGATTAGGCACTATTTGTGGCGTTCGCAAATCGCGGTTCATTGGTTTTGTAATCAAGAGGAGTAAGTTTGAAGTAAAAACAAACTAACAAACCAAGTTATTAAACACCCAAGAGATTCTACCGTCTACAACCTGAATTTGGAATTTCCTAGCGTTTTCAATTAATTTCGCGATTTTTACATTGATCACGCTTTCGGGTTCGCGTGACACATTAAATTCATGCCATCATGTAACTAATATTTTTTCTGTAGTGTCGAGGGGCTCAGTTCGCCCCATCGGAGACTCAAGGTCCAGCATCATCACTGGTGGTGATTCCTTCGTCTATATACTGTCCACGTAACATTTCCTTGAGGATGGTTGATCATCCCTTACACATCACATGCCTCGACTAGTTGGAAATTTCATCACTTGGTGGTAAGTAGAGGGACTAGCCCCCGCAGCATTCAACAGGGATCGTCTGTAGATCGCATTATACGCCATGGGGGTCTTGACAAGATCACCACACTTACAGGGTAGGTACCCAACATCACTGGTAACTCTATAATTCTTTCTGGTATCACAGTAACCCCTCCAAATCCTAATAGAGGGGTGGCACCGCTTTCATCCTTTTGATAGAAATTTTTAATCCTTCAAATGCTTCCTAAGTGAGGATGTTCGCTGTACTCTCGCCATCGACCAATACCCTTCTGACATCATAGTCCGCTGTGTTGCTGACTATCACTAAGGCATCATCATGGAGGGTTGTCACGCCTATTAAATCTTCTTCACTGAAAGTGATACTTTAATCAAATCTAGCCTTTTCTCTGGATTGAACAGACCGTCGTTGTGCATTCATAGCTCTTTCTAGCAGAGTTCGAGTCCCCCATCCCCCCACGCTGCGATTCGTCCAACAATCACATTTATGACACCAGCCCTAGGCGGTGGTTGGTCCTCGACCTTCTGCTTGCCTCGATCATTCCTCATATACTTAGTTTAAAAACCCCACTTCAAGAGGTGTTCGATCTCCTCCTTCAAATGTACACACTCTTTGGTTTTATGTCCATGATCCTTATGGAAATGGCATTACTTACTCTTATCCCGCTTGCCAGTTGATGCAGCCATTGGCCTCAGCTAGTCAAGCTCTTTCATATCCCTGATCTCCATCAATATCTTGGCCCGCGGCGCATTTAAGGAGGTAAAGATTTGACCTCCTCTCGTCTCTGTCTGATAGACCGATCCGGAACATATCCCTTGATCATGCGTTCATTCCTTGATTTGCCTTTATCAATAAGTTTTCGTTCGTCACCTGACTTTCGCTTGTGAGTTTCTGTCTCCCATCCCTCTATCAAATTTTTCGTGACCTTCTCGGCTTCCTTTACATCCACATACTTGTCACCCTTCTTCAGTAGATCGTGCATTGACTCTGGGAGGTTTTTAGAGAGCGACATCTTAAAAGCTTGATTTCGCATCTCATTCATTAATGCTATCACCACTGCGGACATTTGAAGGTCCATTATACCAAGTGTTGCCAGGCTGAACCTAGCCAAGTACTCCTGTAGAGATTCCTCTTTCTCTTGAACCACCTGCATTAATCTAATGGCCGTTTTTCATTTCCTCTTGCTGTTCATAAAGTCAGCCACGAAACTTCTGGAAAGTTCGTCAAAGGTCTTTATAGACCTAGTTTTTTGTTTCCTCTTGCTACTCAAAAAGTATGCCACAAAACTCCTGGATAATTCATCAAAGGTCTTTATGGACCTAGGTACCCATGTGGCCACCCAGTCTCTAGCCTCCCTCCTGAGTGTCGAGGAAAACAACCTACACATCACTATGTCTAGGGCTGCATAAAGCCTCATTAAGTCGACGAAGGTCCGCAGGTGATCCAACGGGTCCGTGACTTGGTCGTATGCTTCTATCATTGGTTGTTTAAAGCCTTTCGGCAAAGGTGTGACCATAATTTTAGGGGCGAAAGGATCCTCCTCCAAAACCATCTGCCTACGCATGTCCTTTCTCTTGGTCAATACATCATCTATCTTTTGGATCATCATCTCCTCTATCTTCTTTTCCAAGTCTATCACAGGTTGGAGAATCTGTGGAAACTCAAAACTCGAAGCCCTCATGTCTTCTGTTGTTGGCTGAGTAACAGGAGGGGTAACCATTTGAGCCACCTGGGGTGGTTGCTCACGTACGACGTTCGACGAACTTTGTGAAGGGACTGCGATTTTCTGTGTTTGACTTCGCAAGAGGGTCATTATGGCTGCCAATTGTGTCTCCAAGGCATTAAATTGGCTCTACGTTACATACTGCGATGGCGGTGGCGGGTCATGACCCCTTACAACAGACTCCGACTCCGTATCTACCGTGTTTCCAACCATGCGTGTTTCACTCCGTGTCCGTCTCCTTGACATAGCTTTTTTGTTTAGTAATTTCTCACAGACGACGCCAATGAAATGGCAGTTAAGTAAATTTTGATAGTCTCCTTGACGTGAGAGGCATTTCGGTTGCTCCGATCAGTATTTGCTACCTGCAAAATGAGGTCGGGACTTTTTTCCCCATTGCACCTCCGACGTGAGAATTAGTACTCGATTTTTAGAAATTTGGAACATAGTATAATTGGAATTCAAACAGCTTGGGTTTCAAGAAGAAGTACATTTTCTCACCTTGGGGGTATTTATAGGCACCTATTGATGCGCATGCGTTCGGCGGTTACTAGTTCCACGTGTCCAACGTACACATCCCCACTTTCCCCACGTTCTGATAGAGTGCCCCACACCCTTCAAGTGGTTAGTTGTGCCAATGTTTGCTGTTGGGTGATTTTCGTCAACTCATTGCCATTTATTTGGCTAAGTGTAGTATTGGTCGCGTGGTGATATGTGGCCCTGTATGAATGTAGAGGGTCTCATGAGGGTCGACGGCATCATAATGGTAGGTGACCTATGATTGGCCTCATGGGGGTCGACAGCCTCATAGTGGTAGGCTTCTTATGATTGGCCTCATGAGGGTCGACGACCTCATACTGGTAGGCGGCTATCGTGATCAATTATTAATACAATCTTATATCAGTTAATATAATGAATATTTTATTTAAAAGAAAAGTCTTGAGACGAATTTCCCATCATATTTATATATAAAAAATAAAAACCCCTATGTATAATAAACAAAACACACTTTATTCCTAAGCAAATTCTTGACATGATCAATTTCCCCTCTACGCAAAATTAGTGGAAAAATAATTAGCATTTGTTAAACTCATATAATTGACTTACTCGAAAAAAAAAAAATTAGAAACATTTTGCAATTATCATTTAATCTATTGAATTTAAACTCTGTGATATTTTGTACATATGCATTTTTTCCTTTTACACTAAAGGCATCTTTATGTGTAAATCGATATTTTCTTTTTCTCGAAAACGAACATCAGACATTTCACTAAATTTTTAAATAATTGTCAAGTATGTTTTACACGCTTATTTAGGCTCTTAAATCCATTTTATTATTGATTAGTTGGACGAATTTCTACTCATATTAGTGAATATAATGTGTTTACAGGTTAAACCCAAAATATGCAAAAGGAATTGTGTTATTTGGCCAAAATAATGTTTTAAGAGCATTTTCAATAGACTCTTTAAATATGAGATAATCTCTATTTTAAAGAGTCAACATCTAAAATTATCATGTTTCAAGAAACTCTTTAATTAACATTTCAATTTAGAGAGGGCTTGACCTTTCAAATTTGAAGAGCCAAACCCACTCTATATAATTAAATACATTCAAAGTGTTTCAATTTTCAATGTAGGAAAACAATAAAATAATTTTAAAAAAACTAGTTAAAATAAAAGATAAAAAAATAATAAATATTTTTTTGGAGTAGTAAAATTAAGTGTTAAATATAAAGATTTATAGATGTTCTCTAAATGATAGAATATACTCTTTAAAAATAGAGAGTCTCTTTGAGATGCTCTAAATAATAATTTTTTAAAGAGAATGTGTGATTACAAAGTAGGGAAATGTTTTGAGGTTACAGCAGAATATTTTATTATGTTAATGTGTAGTTGAAATGAGTAGGTAGAAAAAAAAAGTTTTCAAATAGTAATTGTCAAAAGGGGGCATAAAATGACAAAAATATGTAAAATGAGAAGTTTAAACACGAAACATGTGAGAAAATTATAACATAAATTTTTATCCAAAGATTTTCACATGGCAAATGATACAATTGCAATGATAATTGAATTTTGAGTTTAACGTAAAAAAATAAATCGCAATTTAAAGTTGTGGATCAAACGTTATACAAGTTAAAAATTCAGAACTCACTCAGACGATTGGGAAGCGACTGCAAAACTTTGGATAGTTGTGAACTTCGATCGCCGTAAGCTTAATGACGACGACAACTAAGCTAATTTTGGTGCAAACTTGCACTTGTTTGTGACAACCCAGATTCTAAACGGGACACCAACTTTAAATCCAAATTCAAAGGCATTTGGTATTTTAATAGCACAACTTTCAAAATAGAACAAGGACTAATATAAAGAGAAACTTATCAAGTTATCAATTTTCTTAGATCCGCTAAAAAAATATTAGAGTTGGGCATTTGATTTTTCCAAATCACTCATAAGAGATTTAATCTTAACATTTAAGGACACTTTCTCAACTCTTAACTCATTCAAACTTCTAGTTGACTTCTTAAATTTGACATCTAAACTCTCATTTTCTAATTCAAGTTTATGCAATTTCTTAAAGGCAGAGTTATTCACATTTTTCAATTTAAGGCACTCCTCAAACAATTCATCAAACGTCTCATAGATATTCCTGCAATTCTTAGATTCTACATTAGAATGTAATTGACTCATCTAGAGAAAAATGGTCAAAGGACACAATTAAGGCTCTGATATTACTTGAAAGTTCTAAATTAGTCGATTTATTTAGACCCATGAGCTAAATTACACAATTAAAAGCCACAAGCCACTTTTTAATTGTTTCTAGATGGTTAATCAACCACGTCAATTTCTTCTATGTTGAATTATCATAATTTGTAATATGAAAGCAATAAAAAAGCACCAAATTGATCACGAAGAAACCCCAACGGGGTAAAATCTCCGAGTACTTTGTCGTCAGTAATCCAATATAAATCAACGCAAACTTACAGTATGATCCAGATCTGTCTATTTCGTAGAACTTCTTACCTCAATTTTTGCAATCTCCCTTGATCCTACTAGAGATGTGCTCATTCAAAAAAAATTTCGACTCCTGGTTTATACTTTAGCCCTTCTGAACTGCGTGCTGACGTCAATCCCGACTCCTAGTACCTCACCTTAGTCTTCCTGAATTTGTGCTTCTGCAACAACTCCCGATCTCTGGTATCGATTTATCTCATGTGGATTAAATGAAGAAATCTTCTTTTTTCGGGTTGGTGTTTGATCAAATGATCTTTGTCTATTTTGATTTGTGATTTAATATGAAACAATATGGTTTGATAAACAATCAAGTTTAGATGAATTTATGGCTCAAATAATATGGTGATTGAGTCTTGAATTCAATGAATATATTTTAGATCTTCGAAGAAATGATCTTATGAAAAAAAATGATTCAACACACTTTTGAGCATCTCACAGGATGTCTATTTATAATGGGTAATGTTTGTGATAAAAAGGAACTTAAAATCAGCTTAAAAAGGTGAATATTATTGTTCCTCGTATAACCACGTCACTCAAGCGCTAGTCCAACGAGAGGCAGCTGAGAATTCGTCATTATATTTATTATAACTTTTTCTAGCAATATCCGATTGAGGCGATTTAAAATTCATTGGAAAGTTAACTCCGAGGGATGCAATTATTCTAGAGATAGACTTGTCCAAATTCGAATATTTTCTATGTGAAAAATGTATTGAAATTTTCGACTGAGAATTTGGAGCATAACTTGTGCAGCTCTTTGACACTCTTTAGACTTCTAATTGCATTCTCTTGATCATATATGATCTTGGTTATCTTAGACACCTTCAAGACTTGTACTATCAATCTCAACTCTTTTACTATAATTATGATTCAATAACTCATATTTTGACTTTAATGACAACTTGATAGACTCCTAATATGATTCAATTAGGACACAGATTTGACTTCTTGTTAATTACAAACTTAGAAATTGACAATTATAATTTGGACTTAACAGAAACCTTGTTAATCTTTTATCCAACGAAGTTGTCCTCTTTTATTTAGATTCTTGGGGGTTGATTGTTTGTTGTTTGATTATTTTGATATCCTACTATTTGGACAATTCTTTTTGGAATTTGTGATTATATTGAGAAATAAATCATATTTCTAGCTCAAAAAAAAATAAAAAATAAAAAATAAAAAAAAATAATAATAATAATAATAAAGGAGATAGAGATACTTCTATGCTTAGACAATTGTATTGCATTTTTATCTATCCACATACGTCATAGAGCTATAGTTTTATCGTAGATAAAAATCGAATTAATTTATCTTGAAAGAAAATTAACACATAAAAAATATCGATTGTCAATCTAAAATAAGAATGGATTAATAACAAGTAATTGAGAATTAAAGCAGGTTAACAATAGTGAATCAGTGATTCGGGATCTTATTGCCTTTTTTGATTTGATTAATTTCAAGATGTTATTGCTCAGTTTTGATTGCTTATTTTCATAGAGAATTAGATATAGTTAAAAATCAAACCGAACAATTATGTGTTCCAAAATTAAAGCTAATAGTTAATTAAAGTACAATATGTAGATAATAAGTATTTTTGGATTCACCACTCTACTCATCGTTATGTTACTTATTTACGACTCGTCCATTTACAAGTTAAAATCGACAACATTAACCGTTCCAAATTTAAGTGGATTTTTTAGGCTTAGAAGTATAAAACATTAATGTTGACTGTGTCATTAATATTTCACAAAAAAATTCTTCATATTTCACAAAAAAATTCTTCACTATCATGGCATTGAGACAACTTACTTAGACTTATTTGATAGTTAAACATCATTAACTCCAAAAAGGAAAGGAAAATGCACATTATTATGGATTGGATATATAATTAATTGTATACTCATGAAAGTTCTATAAGAAATTACAAAGATACACATTGAGATTATTTTCAATCCAACCTTATCGTGGAAATATTTTTCAAAATACAGGAAGAATTAATTGTGGCCCCATATTATTTTTCTTTGAAAGTAATAATTAATAGATTTATTGGTAAGGTCCCACTGAAATATCCATTTGAAAATTGTTGATTCAGTTAGAAAAAAAAAAATACTCAGCAGGAAGACAATTTTCTAAATTTCTGCTTACATAAATAGTTGATGGAAGGAGAAAAAACCGTTAAAAATTCTTAACTTTACCAAACATTGTACTCAAAATACTCATTCTAGAGTAAATTAATTACAACATAAATATTACTTGCTATTCAACTTTATTTATTTTAGGAATATGAATATGCTTGTGATATATATACACTCGCGCACGTGAGATAAGTACGATAAGTCATAAAAAATATGTGAATTTGTCATACTGTTAACAATATTATAAATTGACTTTTTTTACAGTAGAAATAAACTCAATTGGATTTTGATTTTTTTATTAATTATCTCTTGACTTGTTTCATTATTGAATGAATTTATTCATAATTTTCTTTGGTGGTTCAAGAAATAATTTTCTCTTCATTCTGGGAATATATATATATATATATATATATATCAATTTTAAAATATCAAATTTATTAAAAGAANATAGGGCTTTGATTCTTAATAAAAGACACACAAATCTATTGACTTCTCTTATTCTCTTTTTTTTATAACAATATATATATATATATATATATATATATATATATATATCAATTTTAAAATATCAAATTTATTAAAAGAAATTGTCCAAATTCTTATATTTTGTTTTTTGTTTGCATCTTTATCCAGTGTAAGATCTAGCGCATTTGAGTTTTAAACGGATCAAATTGAGCATTTGAGGTTTAGTTGTTTCTGATACCATGTACCTATTTGGTGCAACTAAAAAGTTGACAAAAATTTAAGTTAAAATCAATAATTAATTTTAATAACATTTAATAGGACCACAATTACATTGATTAAACTTGTAATCTAAGCAAAGGTGGAAGCCAAAGTCAAGAAATGATTAAGATTTAACATTAATTAGTGCTTGCAATCAATGATCATTTGAGACTAAAGTTTGGAACATTAAATATTTCATCGAACAAAACTTTTACAAGAACAAGAAAAATTTATCTTCTCCGAGGTGATAAAGCCATCTCCTGGAAGGGAGAATAAAAAAAAAAAAAAAACATATGCCATGTTCTTTTCTTCAAAATGCTACAAATTCTTTGGCTGAAAATTTCTACAACTTGCTGCTTCGTCAAGAAGACAAATTTCTGTATCAGACAGAAGATGTATCAATCATGATCATGTTATGAGACATTTTATCGTAATCTTCTCCCGTTTCCATCTCCTCGTTGGTCCATTCACACAAAAGAAACTGCCCGGATTACCTACCTGAAATAATCGAAGTCCTTGAGAATTTTATAATCTATAAAATCATATCTGGGACGAAGTATCGTACAACACTGAACAATTTTTTTCACGTTAGTACTGTTCAACACTGTAAACTTTACCTAACCAGCCAAATAAACTACCAAAATTACATAATATGGCAAGATGTTACAAGTTACATGTGTATCTAAGCAACTTCAACTCTTACACGGGTTGCTCAATATGAAATCAAAGCACACAGAACAGTCCAGATTTCGAGATTCACCAATTTACGAAAAACTGTGTTTTATAAAAAGTAAATTCGATGCACATGTGAAGCAACGTTTTGCAGTTATAAATAAATGCGTTTCTTTTTTTACTGGCCTTCAGACGAGACAGTTCAACGTGCCTTGGGTTCTTTTACAGTGAAGAACTGCTTCATAAATGGAGCTCTCAGAATCACAAGACCGTCGCCAATTATCTGCACTAGTTCTTGGAGATGTAACCTGTGAAAAATCCCATCCATTCAATTCATGCATTTTCATATTACTACTACTCCCAACTCTCGAGCCACGCCTTCTTATTCTTTGACAGATCAGCTTAAAAACATTCAAATATTTTTGTAGAAAATGCTTCGATAATCTCTGACAACTTGTCAACGCTCTACTAAAAAACGCGGCATCAGCACGACTAACCCTACTGCTAGAGGGCGTAGGGGTAGTCGATATCGAGGAGTATTCAGCATCATATTTTTCTATTTCCTTGTTCATATCTTTGACAAAAAGAGGCATAAGGAAGCCATTGGAAATGAGTTCATCAGCATGCGCAAGTGTTAGAGAGGATTCTGATATGGGAAAATCAAAGCTCAAATTTTGTGGAACTCTGAAAAATCTCTTCGAGGGTGGCAATCTTGGATCCATTTCAATGAAAGAAGCTTGATCATCTCGATCTGGGCCATCAATGGAGGCTCGAAATGAAACATCGAAAATCGATGGCTGGAAATTAGCTAACCAACTATATGAAAAGCTTTCAATAGAGGGAGATTGGGTGGTTTCCATGGCAGTTGTTTTATGAGTTTTGTAAAGCATGAGTGAAGAGAAAAACTGAGTTTTAATGTATACATAGTAGGACCCTTACCATGTGTGTGTTTGTGGAAATGTATGGATATATCGAATATATTTTGTATTTTCTTACTATTATGACAATTATGTGTGTGGTGTTTCTGATCTCAGACAAGTATAATTAATAATTGAAAGTGAAAGAAAAGGAAGTAGGGACTTGAATACTAGCCCCACAAGAATTCATTTTACATATTAAGATTATATATATTTTTATATTTATGCAATGAAATTATTTTTCGTCCGTGTCGCGTTTTCAAATTAACTTTTCAGATTTAAGATCATCACACCTTCAATTCGAGTCTAAACGATGATCCATGACATATTTAATCCAAAAAGTTTACTCGTATAAATATTCAATGGTGCTACGACACTCTATGCTTCTTCAAAATGCTCCTGTTCATCAAAGTTTCAACTTTCATGTACTCATCATTTTAAGTTGTGGGAGTACTGTACGGAGCCAATCCTTTTAAATTTCAATTTTGTCCTAATTTGCCTTATAAATAAGAAACTGTCATTAAAGTTTTTCATTACTATCATTCAAGAGAGAGATTAGATAATATAGGGTGTGCAATCCGCTTGTATACTTTTTTTTCATTAAAGTGAATTATAACATAGACAAAGGAGGACATAATCTCACATAAGACGAACATCTAGAAACCTTATGCGTTCTTGTGTCTAATTTCATTCTGCGAATTTATTGCTCTTAGTGGTAGAAATACAGTTTCTAATTCTCAACATATCATGCCTTCGTCGTTTATCCATTTGACATATTCTCTTGATAGCAAGGAATCATTCTTGGTCAATCTCAAACATCGAGTGTCAACCTGGAAGACGAAATGTAATAATACATACTAATATATCAAAAAAGGTGTAGTGTTTATCAAGAAAACAAACTCGCGCAATGCATAATTATCATACTTCTACCTCAATGATAGTGAATGATCAGAGGTGAGCCATATGCATTCATGAAAGGAAAACCTGAATTAATGGTGATACATAGTTTTGATTTGCATTGCTCACTTTTCTTGTCACTTTGCTTATCCCGTGTTTGGTTTTGCTAAGGATCAATTTTTCAGTAAATTTTGGTAAAAGTTGATGAAATTTATGGCTTCCATAAAAAGTGATTAAAATATTGTGGTATATATTACTGTTTATTTAAATCTTATCTTTAACGTCCTGAATTCATCTCCATCAAAATTTGAAAAGTACACAATATTTTATAATTGAGCTTTTATTTGAATTTAATACAATTTTATTTAAAATTTTAAGCTTTCATATAAGACTATGCGTATTCATTTTAAATATTCTCTTCAACGTCATTGTACCATGATAATTATGTTTCATGTTTGTGAAGAATACACGGCTTCGAGAATATATATATATATTAGTCTCTCCATTGCTAAGGAGCATGGTGCTGGTAGCTAGCCCATATTCTCGAAGCCGTGTTATATTGTCACGATGATAGCAAACATGGTATTGTGTCTAAAATCTAATACTTATCATATGCCATATGATATATTTGAATACCAAATAAATGTTATTGTAACGACACAAAAACTTAGATTTCATATAATTATGTGATTTATATGTTCGTTAGATATATCGTGTATTTATTCAAGTATGTAATTATAATTTAAATAGAAATGTTATTATAAACTTATGATTTTTGCAGTGGATGGTCCCAAAAAAAAAAAAAAAAAACTCTAAAGATGTTGAGTGCCCAATTAATTGATAATTATTACAATTAAATGTGGAACATACATCTAACGTTTTCATGCGAGTACTTAGTTATTTATGTAATTATAAAATTTGCTTCTAAATCAATAATTGAGTAATAATCCCTTTTTGTTTATGTGATTTTTATAATTATGCTTTTTAATATAATTATAATAAAAATATCATAAATGAGCAAAGCTTTCAATTTACACGAAATTGTTTTTTAAGTAATAAATTTTGATGATTGGATTAATTATTTTTATTTTACTAATAGTTGATTATAAATTTGTATTAACTGGTAAGAATCAATTTTGGATTTATATTTAATTATTTCATTTTCTCTATTATCTTGGAAGGTAATTAACATTTAATTCTAAAGGAGAAAAGTTTGGCTCAATGTTTGGAATCTTACTATCATACTAAAATAATAAGAATTATAGAAAAGTTTTCCTAGATTAATGCTTTATTATATATAATATCGCATTTTTATAGAAATAAAGTAAAATGATTACTTTTCATTAAATTAGTGCAATAATGTTTATTACCTTCTTGACTCCCCCAAATAGACCACACGTTTTCTTGAATATTATTTCGACCTATAAAAATATATACAATGTACTTTTATTTCGTCTAATTATGCTACACTTTTGATATTTATGTTACTGTAAATAAAATTTATTTAAATGTCACATTTGTGAACTAAAGTGAATCTTGAGGGAAGAACTTGTATTTTTTTTTATATCTAATATGGTTGAATACTTAAATTGTGAAATCTTATTTTTAAATACTATGAAATTTTATAGTGACGTATACTTTCTAACATGTTGCGAAATTTAAAAAAAAATAGAAATAATATATAAGAATAAGTGTGGTGTTGAGTTTTTAATATGATGAGCTTTAATTTATTTAGTGCCTGTTGTTCACGATAACGTGTTGTAAAGTGCACATTTAATTTTAATATGCTAAGAACATTTATGTAATTTTATGTTAAGAGCATGGGCACTTGAGTTGTGAGCATCAAAGGATTTGTCCACTAGCAGCAAGTCAAAAATTTGTTAAGGATAAGAGATAAGTAAACTTCCCTTCGTTTTCATACGTACGTCATATGGTTACATTTATAAATGTATTATCTTAATTGTCCTTGTATGAATATGATGTTTGATTATTATGTTTTATGTCATAAATATTTCATTCATATTTATATATGTCAATGCATACATATGCATATAAGAATTTCAAAAAATTAAAAGTTTTCAAATATCAATAAGTCAAGTAATATTTTAGAAAGATATGTATTCTGAATGTTTTTCTTATGATGTGTGTGTCTACGCCATGAAGGTATGAGTGGAAAATGGGGGAGTGGGGGACCGACGCAGCCAACCAATATTCAATGATGAATGTTCAATATTAATTTTAATGTTCACTGTTTTGCAGTACTATCGGTAGATTCGAACGGATTCTAAATAACATGACTCACTGTATTATGATTGACTATAGATGATACATCAAGTGAGTTCACGACGTCAACTTTAAGATTTTTTAAGGAAATGAAAGAAAAAGAATAGATATTGAAAAATATATTATTTTAAAGTAATTCATATGCGTATCATGAGCATGCGTTATATGCACGAGATTTGTTCACTGAACTTTAAAGTAATATATGAAAGCAAGATGATTCAAGACGACAACTTGTAGTGACATGCCTCAATATTATTACATTTAAATATTGATTTAGTTTTAAAAATAAAGTTAATATTTAATTTAATTATTTTGTATTTTATGATGTACAAGTTATTTTCAAAAAATATGAAGTCATTGACGTTTATTATGTTTAAGAAAAATGCAATCGCTTTTCCACATTAATGATATTAAAGATAAAATTAATGATAATACTTTAAAATCTATAGTTTGGGGTGTTACAGTTATATGAACACAGTTATATTTCATGAATACAAACAATTTCTCACATTTTTCTCTTATACGCTCCTGCTCTTCATCGCCGCCTCCACCCCATAACAAGTAAAAGAGAAAAATATAAGCATCCGTTTGTTTCCCATACAAATTTACTAAAAATGAGAAATATGACCGTTATATATTACATCAAGCCTTCACATTTGAATTTCTATTTCTTATGTGAGGTTCAATGACGACTTTATTTTTCATTCTCATTCTACAATAATGCATACCAAACAGAGGCTAAGTATTTAAAAATCATTATGGATCGTGCACACATTTCTGAAAGCTAACTAAATCACAAAAAAGAAAACTCTAATCGCCAATAGAAAACACGATGCCACAAGATTAAAGAGTTAGTTGGTCTGTAAACTTATATCCTGGTTCAAAAATGGTCACCGATTTTTCTCTTTTTAGTCAAAACTTCGTCACCCACCTTGGATTCTTGCACACTAGTACCATTTGCGTAGCTACGTACTAAGTTCAGACACCAACCAAGTTTTTAACTGCACTGTCAAATATAGCATCAATTATATACACTTATAAATGGGAAATCTTAACAAAAAAATATCAGCAAAGTTTTCTTGGTAAGGAAATTTCAAGCTTTAATATCCACCAGCAACCTGAGTGGTTGTAATTCCTAGTGCTTTTCTCAGTTATTAATGCATAGAATTGTCTTTTTCATTAAACAATTCAGTTATTATTACAACTAGAAAACGAGAAAGACAAACAAAAATACCAGACAAGGTCCCCCCTCATGTCTCATAAAAAGTTGGAGAGTATACAGACATCAGGGAACCCATTAAGGGGCCGAAACCAGTACTCAGAAGTGACTTGATACCAATCAGTTCACCGAAAGGACAAATGGCATGTCTCATACGTACGTTGGACGACACTAGTGGACGGGATTAAGAAAGAAAAATAAGTTAAAAAAATATTATTTGTTGGACTGTGCCGTGCTGTCCAGTACTCGTCGCCAATTTAAATAAAGAATTGGGTCCACTAAGAGAATTTGGGACTGATTGGGTGACTTTTTTAGTGCTCCTCCATTTGGATCATTGTTCTAACAAGAAGAAGAACTCGTGGTTTGTCGAAGAAGATCATGAATTTGAGTGATGACTTTAAATCAAAAAATAAATTTACTAACCTATCAAAAATTAAAGGTAAGGATACGAGTGAAAAATACCAAAGAAAAAAGAATATCAAAGCAACACCAAAAGAAATATATGTAAAGTCGAGGCAAGAGTCGAACTCTTTGTTCTTAAATCGAATTTGACTCGCAACGGTGCCGACGAATGATGGCAATCGACTCCTAAGACACAACGATAATCTTCTTGTGTTAGTAGCACTTCAAAACACAAGAACAACCGAAAATTAATTTTTGTACTCCTTCAAATGAAAAAGAAAAAAAAAACAGCTTTTTATGTAAAATTTTAGCTAGGAAAAAAATGAATTTAACGTTATGCTATGATTGCTTATCATTGGGATGAATAAATGAACGTTCCAAGGATCTAATTTATAGATAAGAAAAGGTTGTGAGTAAAGTTCCGCGCCCCAAACTCAGCAACATTTGCTAAGGGTCGCAACTATTGCTGTCGCTAGCTTGTTGTCCTTGCGTCGCTCGAACGTCAAAAACATGAACTATGTCACTTGCTTATCGCTAGCCTGTCGCTCGAGCAAGAGCTTCTTTGCTCGAGCACTAAGTGAGCGATGAAGTTGGACAAATATCTAGCGAGTTTCATCTCTTTTCTTCAAATTTTAGACCGTGATTTCTCATTCACCCGAAATTGGTTTGGAGATTTCAAATATACCACGACGATCCACTCGACAAGTAGAACAAGTTCATCTATTTATTTTCATAATTTGACTATCAGATCAAGTCCGAATATTTGATCGAAATTGACTAGAAAGTCACTTTTTCATGATTTAACACTTAACCAATTCCAACATGGTTACCTATAGTCCATGATTTTTATACTGATAATTGCAGTTATAGATTGCTGAACTTTTGATATTTGAGCCGAAGAAAGAGAGGCAGTAAATTAATGGAAACAATACATAAATTCTATATATAAGAATTACATTTCAAAATTAAATTTCAAATCCAAATCATTCTATTTCTCTCTCTACTCTCTTCTCTCTATCTTATCTCTACCATTTCTCTTCATCGGAGGCGGCCATCAACTTCAATGACTGTTCCGACGACTTAAAATTCCAAAAAATTAAAAATTGGAAATCACACCCCCACTCAATGGATCCACCTACCACCACCCTCATTCGCTGACACATGTCATCCATGACTAATTGTGTCCAAATTTGTATTTAATGTGATTGACTGTGATAAAATTTGTGTTCAGTATGACTGTCTGTGACTAACTCAATCTCAAGTCACAATCGGTCACAATCAACACAAAATTGGTCACAACAAATCCAAGTCGTACCTTCTCTAAATCCAGAATGGAATGGATATCAGGTTGCACCCTACTTAACCTCATAGATGAGCTTACCTACACCATCAGCATTTTCCATGAACGAGTTACCAACTTATATAAACTTCTCAATTCAACATGAATAGGAGATGGATTAACCATGACCAACTTTGTCTTCGGTGTGACTAACTGTGATCAAATTTGTATTGAATGTGACTGTCTGTGACCAAGATAAATCTCAAGTCATGATCGTTCACAATCAACACAAAATTGGTCACAAACAACCACGACGACCACCAGCATACCGCACAACCGCCACCACATGAAAATTCAATGCTCGTAGCTGCAACCAGCATACCGTACCACCGCTCGTCACCACCATAACACCGCACACCACCCACTACACACCGCATACACCACGTCGCCACCACACCACACATAGCACCCACTATACACCACCGCACTCAACCACCGGACATAGTACCGCACACCACCACGCCTAACCTCAACCAAACCCAACCACCACTAAGCACCATCACACCCAACCACCGCATCAAAAAAAAGATTTAAAAAAAAAAAAGGATTAATGGATCGCACCGTCGCCCAGTTCGTCGCCGCCAGCCCCTCCTCCACTACTAATACCCTCACCATTCTACTTGTAGATCAAACCCAAACTCAAACATACAACCAGCCAAACACAAACACAACCCCCGCACCACAGTTCTACTTTCAAGTGAAGCCCAGATGGCTAACTAGCCTAGTGCCACCTCAATTGGTTGATGATCCACTATTAATCCATCATCAATTGAGGATCCCCTCAACAAATTGAGCATTTGGTGGAGCATAGATACATCTAATTCCTTAAACCCGAATTTTTTACACAACGCCTGAACTGCAATCTCAAATTCATCGAGTTTGGGTAGAAATTGATCATGAACCATGGTATGGTTATGTGCGCCAGAGGATGAGGAAGAATGCCCATATGGTCCGCAACCATGGGTATGCCGGACGGAGGAGGAATCGCCATTATCGGAGGCTGCATCGTGACTGTCGCGACTGGGCAGGTTTCTGGGAGAAATTCAGGTTGCTGGGGTGCAAATTAGGGATGACCCATGCTTGGGCTAGGTGAAAGCGAACTCAGCCCAAGTGGACCGCCACCATGTTTCGTCCGGCCGTTGCCATCATCGGCTTCACGAACAGCTCGCTAGAATGTAGAGAAGGAGTGGGTTAGGTGGAGAGGGTGATACATCGCCGCACCCTTTTCTCCGGCATCTTCACCGGTGATGGGGTGAGGGGGTTTGGGTTGCAGGCGGCGATAATGGGGGGTAGAGAGAGAGAGAGAGAGCGCGAAATGAATTGTGGGTGTCGGATTGAAAATTTGGGTTTGGGTTTGGGGTGGGGTGGATGGTGGGTTATAATAAATATTTATTAACAAATTTATTAAATCTATATTACCACCTGATTTTTGAATTGTAAACTTCACATTCCTTGTTTTTGAATTGTAATCTTGAAAAGAAGGGTTTTAGGTAATTTTCCCTAAATTAATTTAGAATATATATGATGGTTGATTGGCCAGGGGAAACATAAGGTAACCTAGATAACATTAAAATGATACATCGCTTTTATGAAGGTAAAACAATTGGATTATTGAATTAAACAATACTAAGTAAGATCAAGGAAAAGAAACTTGTAAATTATTTGTTGGTTATGATGTTCAATTTAAAGTACTGAACATGCCATAACAATTTGGTGAATTTTCCTTCCTAAAAGCAGTTGCGTATGCTAGGAAAATTGATAATTTTTGTTTCATACCCTTTTTACGCTTGAATCCTTGTAATAACATACAAAATATGCCGTTACGGCTTTGTTAGTAGGGCAAATCCTTCTGTCTTGAACAATATTAAATAAAAAAATAATATTTATCCGTTATATTGTCTGATTTTGTTCGATATTTAATTTCTAATAATCCAACCTTGTTTGAAATAAAAGCTAGCTAATAGGGGATAAATGATACTAGGGTTTTATGAGCCCGTTTGGCCCCATTATTTCAAATTGTAAAGAGAGGAATATTAGTTTTTGGAGAATATGTGGTTAAAAAAAGATTTTTGGATTTACGTATAATATTATTTTATTGAAAATATATAGTTAATAATAAAAGAAAAAAATAAATTATAATTTAATGGAGAATAATTGTGGCCAAACGGGGCATTTAAGGGTGTTTGGCACCCATTAAATTTTTTTCAATTTTTTCTCTTTTTTAATTATAACTTGAAGCCGGACAGAATATTGATTATTCTGTAGACTAGTTTTACCAAAATATTCACGTGGAAAAACACAAGATTAACACCGAAAACACAGAGAAAACGTCTCTGAAATTTCAGAAATCCTATAATAATCCATCTGCGAAAAGAAGTCCACAAGCCGGACTTTATAGCAACAAAAATCCATTAAAGAACTTTATTATATCCAACAATAATGAAAATAAGTTCACAAGCTGGACTTTATAGCAAAAAATTCGAATTTTACCTTCCAAAAATCACGTCAAATTAAAATAAGGAATAAAATAAGTAGTCTGCGAAAAATCTAGACCAAATCAGATTAGAAATCGTCTCCAAACATGAAATCGAAATATTATCAAAAATAGCAAAATTGAACTAAAAATAGTAATTCAAAAGGGAAAACAGCGGAATTTGAGGTCGAGAACGCACACACCGAGCGAAGCTGGATGCCCAAAACGTTCGCACCAAAACAAACTTTCCGGATTGTAGTCATAATCGCATTCGGAAGGGAAAACAGCGGAATTTGAGGTCGAAAACGGCACACACTGAGTGAAGCTGGGTGTCCACCACGTTCGCGCCGAAACAAGCTTTCCGGATTGTGGTCATAATCGCGATTCTGATAACCGTAACCAAAGTTATGTCCAAATTACCCAAACAAGTCTCAATCACCAAAATTACTCGATCACTCGTCATCCTTGTGCCTATCTGTTAACTCATGGTACTTTAGAGCCATTAACGTGTTATCGACAACTCAGCATCTGATTCGGACCCTCGTGCATCATAACCACACATTCTCCAAACAAAATAATATTACACACAAATCTAAAATTTTTCATTATTTTTTAACCACACATTCTTCCATCAATCACCATTCCAAAATTTATAATTTTCCAAAAATGGGTGCCAAACACATGCGGACGTGAAATGCTTGATAACCATGCAACTAATTAGTAATTACAGTTTTAAAAGTAACTTATTAGTGTTAATTTTTATTGTAAACTAAAATTTGATGCACTCGAGAGGGTATTTTTAATCGTAATTAGCATAATCAGTTTGTATTAGTTATTTTTCATTTTTTCAAAGTTCTAAGCGAATATGTTATTAGGACATCGGAGCCAATCTAAAGTATCCAAAATAAATCCAACCATCATTGGATTTAAAACCGGATTAAAATTTGGATTTCTTGAATTTTTCTTACGGTTAAAAAATAACTAATGTCCGTAAACATATTTGAATAAATTATATTTTCTAACTCTAAAAAAATATTTTCTTTAAAATAAGTAAACTTATAAATATTTAAGAGACCAAACCTCATATAAAATTTCTTGTTCAACTGAACTCTCTTTCATACTTGGTTGAAAATCTATCTTGCTAGTTTTTTTCACGTGTCACTGCACATCTTTTATTAGTCAACTCAATCATTTCCATATTTCTCGTTTCCAACTTTACCACTGTTCAACCTTTAAGATCCGTTTGATTGTAAAGATAAAATTGAGGGGAAATGAAATGAATTATAAGGAATTGAATTGCCTAAAATTTATTTTACTGAGAATTGTAATTAATTGTGTTTGATTAGTATGTTTTTTCATGAAAATTGTCCATTAAAGAGATAATTTTTTTTACCATTGAGTATATAATTTGTTTCAATTGCATAAAAAAAAAATTTAAAATTATCATACCGAATATCATTCGTTTGGCTTTATTTTTCATGAAAATTGTCAATAAAAGTGATAAATTTTTTTTACCATTGTGTCTAAAAAAATTTCAAAAAAAAAAAAAAGGG
>CAIGRN010069163.1:22452-43147 GCA_903798345.1 Fraxinus anomala
GCTGAAAAATCAATTACCACAAAAAACAAAGGAAAACATTTTCCTTCAAAACCAAGAAAAGAGGCACGTGAGGGGTGGGGAGGGAAAACGAATTATGAGGAAAATTTTTGCTATCAAATACCACAAAATGTGGAAAATGAAAAACTTTTTCCAACTTCCTAGAAAAATAGAGGGAATCAAATGGGGCCTTATTGAATTTTGTTTAAGATCTTGCTAGCTGAACTCAAGAGTAGTATACACTTTCATATTATACGGTTATATCATAAAATCAAAACCTTCATTTTCCTTTGATTCGTCTAATGGGACAGTGATAGATCTAAAAATTCAGGTAAACACAGACAAATCCAGGTGAGCATGAGCGACCGTCCAATATAAAGAAAAAAAAGTTTCGACAAAGCCAACACAAACGTTCGCGGAGATTCGTCAGATGGTGGTTCTGCCCTGCTAACGAGTCCTCAACCCAACATGCCTTCCCTTTTCAATTCTTCAGTAAGTGTGTTTTTTTTTCCCACATTTATTTATTGACTTAAAGTAACTTTATTCAAGCACTAAACATAATTAATCGATAGAACCAAACTTTGGAACTGAAAAATAGCCAAATGATTGTCTATGTGCATGCTTTATTGAAAACTAAAATAAGAAGAGGACTCAATTTTAGACCCTTTATGATTGCATAGACCCATATTTGTTCATTCCTTCAGATCGAGAAGAAACAAGGGTTGTTTGATAAAATTTTGCTAAAATTTTTAACGAATTTTGATAAAATATGTAATTAAAACTTAATAAATTTGTGAATCCGGTAAAATATACAGCTAAAGTTAATTATTAATTTTGAGCTCAAATTTTTAACTAGTTTTTATAGTATTCCAAACAAGCACCGAGATAATCGAAGTAATGACGTCAAAATATAGACTTAGCCCCTGTTCGATAAAGATTAAAATCAGATTCTTAGTAGATTTTGATAAAAGTTGATGAAATGTGTGGTTGAAAAGTTGTGAATTTCATTTCGAAATGTATTATTAAAATTAATAGTTGACTTTGATTTAAAATTTTAATTTGATTTTAATCCAAATCAAACAAGCTTATAATTGAATAGGTGGACAATTTTGACATAAATCTAGATCAATCATTGATGTCTGGTATAAATTTCAAATCTTGGTCCCAATTTTTAATATTATAAGTTCTTATATTCAACATTTTAATGTTACTTTTTCTTTGATAGTTAACAAGGATTTCTTACATGTTGACAAAATTTGTAGATGAGGGAAAAGGAATTAATAGAGTCAAAACGTCTTTATTAAAAATTAAAGTGCAGAAAATATATCGTGTTAACACAATTATATTACTGTCAATATACCGTGACTTCGATTTCTTCTTTTGTTTCTTATAAAAGAGTTTTATTAAAAAGATACCAAAAGCTCTTTTAATTAAATAAGCACTTTTAAAAAACTACTTAATATATTTAGTGATTCTTAATCTTATAAGCAGCGTTTGACTTTCCTATTTTTTGTCAATAATATTAAATGAAGTTTTATTCGACAAATTTAAGATAAACGATGTAAATAAATTTTTATTATTTAATTATTATTAATAGATCTAAAAAAACAATTAAATCTTATCTGAACAAATTTAAGATTAACTACCTAATTCCTATTTTACTAAATCAATTAAATTTTTAACAACCATGATATGTGAACTCTCACTTTCATGAAACTAAATTTTGTATCTCAATTTAGACCAATATCTAGAAAATGGGGGAAAAAAATGAACGCATATTTAAATGGCCTCATTTACACAATTTAACGAAGTATTTCATCATTTAAGGACCGATTTTCAACGAAATGTTGAAGTCCAAGTTATTGCTAGACCAATAATTTAAGGACAAATAGTGCAATTTACCCTTAGTTCTATGGTGCAAATCTTTGAGAAGGAAGAGATTTACGGGCATTGTTCTAATAGCAATGAGTAATCCAACTCGTAGTGTGAAAATTAGAACAATGATTAAAGCAGACATTTTTGGGTAAAAAGATTTGTTGAATTTTGTAAATAACAAGTGGCAAGTGCCATTTTATGCATTGATCTCTTGAAGCCGACCACTGCATGGGTTTCGATTTTTTTCAACGTTGTAGCTCACCCACCATTACACGTGTTGTCTTAAACGCGCCTTTAATCCCCACACAACTCTACTTCCTTTTCAATTTCTTGAATCCGATCCCTTTCGATTTCACATAAATAACCCATCGATCCTCATCCCAAATGACATATTCACAATGGGTTTTGTTCTATACTCTGTTTGGGCATTGTTTTTCCTTATTTTTTCAGAAATTTCTGGTTCCTCCATGGCCGGAAGAATTCGATTGGGTTCGAGGTTGTTGGCTAGTGAGAATAACGAAGCATGGGTTTCTGATAATGGAACATTTGCATTTGGCTTCAGCCCAATTGATGCAAAATCTGATCAATTTCAATTGGGAATATGGTTTGCTCAACTTCCCGGAGATCGAACCCTTGTCTGGTCGGCCGAGATGTACGTATATGTTTCTGATTATATGTTTGTTGCTTATAATTACAAGATTAAACAGTTGTTCACGTTTTATTTTACGTAGTTTTATGATTACTAGCATTTTTTGGCATGTAACTAAAGTAAGTTAAAAGTGAGTTCTTGCTTATTGTTAAGCACATCATGTTTGGCAATTCTTATTTCTTGACCAATGATAAATTATCTTGTTGAAACTTGCTTATTTACTTATAAGTAAACCTATTTTTTTAGCTTAACGAGACATGCTCAGTTTAGTTAGTTTGTTAATCTTTTATTAGTATATATGCAAAGACATGAATGAATTGAATGTGCAGAAATGCTTCAGAGGTCACCCTTTAATTTATTTCATTAATCTTTTCTTAATCATGCGTATTATGCAAGTATGATGCATTTACTTGTAAAAGTGACATATGTACAAATAATTGAATTTACGATAATCAATTTTTTTGCACATGTATCGCAGATAGTTTACTTTTAATGTAATGTGTAAATTATTAGTAAGAGTTACTTTAAAAAAAGTAACTTTTTAGCTTAATAGTAAGAAGAAAGGAAACTCAAAATCAACATCTATTTATGCAAGCTTGTAGTATCGATGGATTCCGGATTTAGAATTAGAAGAAAGCAGATTGGATTCCTATAGTCTTTACTAAAGCTTCTGCAGGTGTATATATTTTTTTTGGCCTACCATTCATTTTCTCTCAATCGTCTAAATAGAAATTCTC
Source organism: Fraxinus anomala (assembly GCA_903798345.1). Lineage (NCBI taxonomy): Eukaryota > Viridiplantae > Streptophyta > Magnoliopsida > Lamiales > Oleaceae > Fraxinus > Fraxinus anomala. The sequence continues at coordinate 25,711 of CAIGRN010069163.1, forward strand.
CAGTCAGCAAAAATGCAATCTTGGAGTTTGAAACAAGCGGAAATCTTGTGCTTGTTGATAGAGACACCACTGTCTGGACATCAAATACCTCAAACTCGGGCGTAGAAACAGCCATCATGTCGGAAAACGGCAACTTTATTCTATATGGCACTGATCAACACATTGCATGGGAAAGCTTTTCGCATCCATCAGATACTCTCCTACCAGGACAGCCTTTGACAGTTTCGCTGGAGCTCAAATCTTCGGAATCGCCTTCACATGGTGGTTACTACAAACTGAAAATGTTACAGCAGCGCACTTCACTAAGTCTTGCACTGACCTACAATTTGCCAGAGTCCTACAACACATCGCCTGATTCTTATACGAACTTATCCTACTGGTCGGGACCTGAGATATCAAACTTTACAGGGGATGTTGTAGCAGTTGTGGATGAAGAAGGAAGTTTCGGAATTATTTATGGCTCGTCATTGGATGGAGCGGTGTACGTGTACAAGAATGATAATGATAACGGAGGATTATCCTCGGCAACAAATCAATCAGGAAAGCCATCAGTTCTTCGAAGGTTAACCCTCGAGACTAATGGAAATTTACGTTTGTATAGATGGGACAATGATGTTAATGGATCGCGCCAGTGGGTTCCTGAGTGGGCAGCTGTTTCTAAACCATGTGATATCGCTGGTATTTGCGGAAACGGAATATGCAATCTTGATCGAAGCAAGACCAATGCATCTTGCACATGCTTGCCGGGAACTTCAAAGCGCGGCAATGATGACGAATGCTCGGGAAATTCATCTCTGACTGGGAAATTGTGTCCACACCATGAAAATTTAACATCCCAGTTCAAGATTGAAGCGATTCAACAAACGAATTATTACTTTGTAGAATCATCGGTAATTGCGAATTATAGCGATACAGAGACCGTCTCTAAATGCGGTGATGCCTGCTTATTGGACTGCAAATGCATCGCTTCAATCTATGGCCTCAATGAGGAAAAGGCATATTGTTGGCTTTTGAGGAGTTTAGAGTATGGAGGGTACGAGGATGCAGGCTCGACTTTATTTGTGAAGGTAGAATCGAACGGCTCTACGACTATGGAGGATGATACGAGATCAGTGATCGAACGAAAAAAAGTTTTGGTGGTTCCTATTGTTTTAAGCATGTTATTTCTGATATGCCTCCTGTGCTGCTTGTTATATATATATGTTCACAAAAAGAGATCCTTGAAGAGAGCCCTCAAGAATTCCTTAATTATATCAGGAGCTCCAATTAGTTTCAGCTACCGGGATTTACAGTATAGAACTAGTAACTTTTCCCACCTGTTAGGAACAGGTAATAAATGTAACTATGAGTTAAAAAGAAAGAAAGGACTGGGGACATTTACTAAAGCAATCAAAACTTGAAACTAATACTAATAATATGGTGTTCTATGGCAGGTGGATTTGGCAGTGTATACAAGGGAAGTCTAGGTGATGATACCTTAATTGCAGTAAAGAAACTTGACAGGATTTTGCCCCACGGGGAGAAGGAATTTATTACTGAGGTGAACACAATTGGCTCAATGCATCATCTGAACTTGGTCAGGCTATGTGGGTACTGTTCAGAGGGCTCACAAAGGTAACTTTCTCTCCTGCTATAGTATAATAAATTTTCACTTCCATCAATATGTCCTTGTGAATTTTTATGTTGTTTTGAAGTCAAATGTTGGAATATGCTAAACACGAGCATCCACTTCACCTAACATAATCTCTATAGATACATTTTTAACGTTTATTGATATGTGATTGTCAACAGGCTCCTCGTTTATGAGTTCATGAAGAATGGGTCATTGGACAAATGGATATTTCCTTCACATAATTCTCGAGAAAGACTGCTGGATTGGTCAACGCGTTTTCTTGTAGCTCTTGGCACAGCACAAGGGATAGCATATTTTCACGAGCAATGTCGTGACAGGATTATACATTGTGACATCAAACCTGAAAATATTCTTTTGGACGAGAATTTCTGTCCGAAAGTATCAGATTTTGGACTAGCTAAATTGATGGGACGAGAGCACTCTCACGTTGTCACAATGATTCGAGGGACGAGAGGATACTTAGCCCCGGAATGGGTTAGCAACCGCCCGATTACTGTAAAAGCTGATGTTTACAGCTATGGGATGCTTCTTCTTGAGATAATTGGTGGCCGGAGAAATCTAGATATGACATTTGATGCAGAGAGCTTCTTTTATCCTGGATGGGCGTTCAAGGTATTCTCGACTACTTCCCCTTAAACCTGTTGTACGCAATTGACGTGGTTTAGAACTTAAAGTCAAGTGTCTTTGTTGGAGATTAAACCTTAAATCCCAATTATGAGAGCAATATTATGCAACACGTAATCAGAAACACACAAGAGTAAACACACAAATTTACATGATTTACTCTCAATTTGAGAGTTTAAGATCACTCACCGGTCACCACTGCAGGTTCCCAATGTGAAGAAGGAAAAACGATTAGAATGGTAATTTCAGGCCTCTGAATTTTTCTCACCAAAAACACCCCAATTAATTCTTCATATATGTAGGAATATTAGGTGAAAATAATACATATAGATGCCTTTATATTTATTAATTCAAAATATTCGCGATTTAGGGGACTATAGTATGATTAGTCCCCAAACAGTCCATCAAAGCTCGACTAGAAAGTTTTAATTATGTTAGTTTTCTGCAATTGATCACATGAATGTTTGTTTCTTTAGGAGTTGGAAAATGGAGCACCAACAAAAGTTGCAGATAGACGGCTCAAAGGAGCAGTCGACGAAGAAGAACTCATAAGAGCTTTAAAAACTGCTTTTTGGTGCATTCAAGACGAGGTTTCCATGAGGCCAACAATGGGGGAAGTCGTGAAGATGTTAGAAGGATCGTTCGACATTAATATGCCATCGATGCCCCAGACAGTTCTCGAGTTAATTGAAGAAGGCCTAGACCATGTCTACAAAGCCATGAAGAGAGATTTCAATCAATTCAGCTCCTTCACCATCACTACTCATCCATCATCTCATGCAACATGTAGTTATTCAACAATGTCACCAAGATAATTTAGTCAAATGGGAAGGGAAAAAGTTTGCTCTAAGATACAAAGACAATTTGCCAAAATAGGAAAAGTTGTAGGATCAGAAAAATTGTATTTTTTCATGTTCTAATTAACTGTCCTGAGAGAAGGAACGTTGATTTGATTTTGACTCCATATATTGAACAGTTTCATGCAGGTGAACGTAAATTTTATTATGTCGTTAGCAGTTTAAACTCGTGCATTTATTATGTTGATAGCAGTTTGAACTCATGCAATTGTTGAACTATTTCGTCTAAAGACATCAAAATGCTATAAGAATCTTGGGTTACCGTCACCCAATTTACACAAGGCATTAAGCTAGAAGCTTAGCATTAATGGAGCAGCCAACAAACCTGTTCATCGTCTTCGAAATCAATTACAATCCTCGGCTTCCTTCTTGATGGAGCATTTTCCCGGGAGGTACTGGGATCTGCATCAGAATCTGCCAACTCATCGAGTGTGGATCCTGAAAAGGTCATCTTTCTCAATAGACATGGCATCTGATTGTTTTTCACTGTTCGTAACAATCACTTGGGGTTCTGCATTGCTGGAATGGTTTGCCATCAGTGTCTTGATTTCTTCAGTTTCCATCTGACTGGATTGAGCAAAATCATTCCTGGAGAAGAATGAAGTGTTAGTATCATTCACAAAAGGCATTTCCAAATTCTGCGACATATTCTTGCATTAGATATATCAGAATGCAACATAGCTAATTACTCGATTGCCATTTTAGTAGTAGTTAGAATGGTGTTAGCAGAGGAATTGATGTAGAAAAGGTTTACAACGTTAGCCTGCAAAAATCAACGAACACAGTCAATAAATGAAGCTCATCGTTTAGTTTGTTGAAGTTGTACATATTTCACGTGTTTTACTAGCTGTTACATGTGATTATTATCATTTATCCATTTTTACATTATGGATTTGAAAGAAGTCGTCTTGATTGAAATTAAATCAGAATGTAACAACATGATTGAAATAAATAAAGGGAAAATCAGGCCCACTATAAAAAAAAAATAACAAATTAGATTTATACATTTAAACAAATTAAAACCTCTAATAACGGTAATAATTACGTCCTAAAATCTCCCAAAGGGAAGATTTCATAACTAAAGGGGTTTGGTTTTACCAATTTCAAATTTAAGAAATTATGTTTAAAATTTCAAATCTCAGACTTTTTAAAATTTTATTTATAAATTAATAAATTAAACATATATTTTATTAATTAAATATATTAATGTCACAATTCCATATAATTTGATCACAAATTCCATATAATTGGTCACGTATTATTAATTGGTCACAAATCACAATTTTTATATATCACAAATTAATTTACGATCACAATTCAAAAATTTTATAGGCTACAATTTGTTCATCGATCACAAATAAAAACACTATATATCATAATTTATTCATCGGTCACGAATCTATCAAATTAATAAGTCACATATTATTTTTTATGTCAAATATTATTTATTGGTCACAAAATATCCAATTTATTGGTCACAATATCAATTTATCGGTCACAAATCACAAATGTTAAAGTCACAATTCAAATTTTTAGGTCACATATTATTTATTGATCACAAAATATCCAATTTATTGGTCACAATATCAAATAATTGATCACAAACAACCCCACCCCATGCGCATCCCACGTACAACCGATGCACCACTGCCATGACCACCACTATCATCACCAACCCTCACCGCCACCGCCAGCAACTCCACCTACATCATCAACAAAAATCAATACAAACCCTCAACACCGCCAAAATATGGAAACCACCACCACCACTCCAACAACAAAAATCAAAGCCAACACCTCACCACCACCACCTGTAACACCACCGTCACAACCTGTACCACCAGCACCGCGACCCATCGCTGCACCAACATCACAGCAGCACCAATAACCAGCAAAATGTCTCCCTACCGCCAAAGTCACTGGAGACCTACCACCATCATTCTCACAGTCGTCCCTACAGCCAGATCCGTCGTCGCCGCTAGTACCTCCACCTGCACAACCAACAAAAACCACCCAAAACCCCCCCAACAACACTAAAACCACCCCAAACCACCACTACCACCAACACAAGCACCACCAATCCACAACCACAGCTGCCGCCACCACCATCTCCATCACAGTCGCCACCACAACTACCATCTCCTCTATCTTCATCTCCATCCACCGCAACCACCAACCCCACTTAAAAATTCCCAAACAGCCCCCGCCACCACGATCTCTACAAATCACACCACACCACAACCACAAATCCACCACACTGCAACAACCTCCACAAGTCCACCAGATCGCAATCGCGTTGTTGCCACCATCACCACCGAATTGAAGCAGCCACAAGGACGAAGTCGCTCTACGATGTTCACATAGCCATGCTGCGACGGCCAGCACAATGCAGCAACAATCACAGGTGTCTCCGGCAATGGATGCTCCTCGACAACGATAACAACTGTTGCAGCTTCATTGTTCCTTCTCTCTCTAGAATGCTCTCTCTCTCTCTCTCTCTCTCGGGGAGAGAGAGAGAGAGATTTTAGGGTTTGGATGGATAGATAGGGTAGGGGTGTGTATATAAATTAATTTATAATAATATTATTATTAATAAAATATTAATTTATAATAATTAAATGAATATCTGATTTTTGTATAATGACATTTTCAACTTGATTTTTAAATATTGATTTTGAAAAGTAGGATTTTGTATAATTTTCCCTCTCCCAAACCTCCAAACCAACCGAGATAAAGAGAAATCATAAACCTTCCCAAAACCCACAATTCAAAAACGCGAAGAAGCAGCAGTTTCACTCACGCGAAGAAGGCGGGGATTCATTCACCCATTAAAGGCTCCACCCACGCAATATCATTGATTATAGACTCGAACTGTGGCTGAAGAAAGTGAATAGAAAATGAAGAGAAAATCAAGTTTTTTGGACCACGTAATGGCAGTGGTGGATGAAAGCTGGCATATAAAATCCCAAAGGGTGAGGGAAGAATGCTTAGATTGCAAGGTTTTTGGTTTCTGGTTTTTAGCTTGATGGTGTAGTGAATATTCAAAATTTTCTACCTCGTTGTGCTTTGTGTTCGAGAAAATGTCTGATTTTGATGGACTGTCAAAATTCTTGCTGTTGATGACGGTTAGTTTTATAATTCTAATGCTATTTGATAGAAATGTGGAAAAATTTTGGTAAATGGTTTAGAAGAAGTCGATGGTCTTTTGTTGATGCAGTTGAGTTAGTTCTGACAGGGCTTCCTCTTCCTCTGCTTCCCAATAGTAGCATACAATTGGTATTTTCAATGTCCACACGCTATTATCGTTTCAAACTTTGTTCGTTTTAATAATAACAATGTTTTTGGTACCACTAAGAATAGTTGGATGAGACATTATGATATCACTTTCTCAAGGTAACTTGTTAGAGATACTTTACATAGTAGAAATTAGTAAGATATGGTTTGTCAATGAACTGACTTAAAAATGTTTGGTAGTGAATGGATAAAATGGGGGAACTATGGTCGTGTCACTTTTTTGTCACCCTATTGAATTGATTCCAATGTTTTAAGTGGTGTTTTGTAACTATTTTTAATTTTTGTCACTTTTTCGAATCTATTACTTTTTTAAGTGTTTATCATTATTTTTTTTTTAATTTTCTGTCACTTCTTTTTATTAAAAAGTTAAAAAGAAGTGATATTTAATTTTACACAATATTTTTTACTTTCAAAATACTTTTTATATTATTTTTCGAAAGACTCTTAATTTTAAATGTATTTTTGTAAGTTTCCATTAAAAGTATAGGATTGAAATCAAATTTAAGCTTGTTACACCTATAAATTACGTGACATGCTTAGACGGAGGAGGTTCCATATGTGTCGACGTGGCATCGACTACTCAATTAATTTGACCTATTTTATTAAGTAATTGCATATTGGAGCCCATTTTATTAGCACCCACTTGATTCATTTCATTTCTCAATAATAGGCGAGTCCATTTACAATCAATTGTATGTTTTTGGACATTAGCCAAACCCCTTTCCTGTCTATTACACTCATTATTTTTTTGTCTGGCCGTTTCGAAGTGCAAACGATCGTCAGACCAGTGGTCTTTGCCTTCTAATGGGGTATTCAGTGTGCAGGTGATGTCCATGTGGAGAGGGCGTAGTCGGGATTGTGTTGGCGATTTTCTGAGGTCAACGGATTGACACCGTTTGTGGGAATCAATACTTGAACCATGTTATCAGCACAAAAGGCATCGAAAAAGAATAGTTTTCATGGCAATTTAAAAGAGTCAGCCACTACAAGAAGATAATCAACGAAACCCACGATGAGAAATAGATGGGTTAAATCCACTGATAGTCACTCAACTTTATATTTAGTATCGCTTAGATCATCCAATTTGATTTTATTTTATCATGACCACCAAACTTCTTTTCATCATTTTCAATAATTTTAAAAGAGGTAAAATGGTAAGTTTACATTATATACATAAAATAAATTTTAAAAATAATAAAAAATTTTATTTTGTTTTATTAAGGAACCTTTTTTTGAAATAATTTTTTTTTTGTTTTTCTAAGTAGCGTTGTTTTAAAATAAGTTTTTAGTTTATTTTATTTTTCTGAGGAATGTTTTTTTCTAAATAAGTTGTTATTTTATTTTAGTTTTTTAAATAACGTATTTTTTTTTTTTAAATAAGTTTTTATTTTATGTTTTTAAAATACATTTTTATTTTTTAAAATTGATTTTATATAATATAATTCAAAGTTATCATTTTATCCCTTTTAAAATTAGTAAAAAATGGTGAAAAGAAATTGGGTGATCACGATGAAATTTTATATAAAATTTGGTTGTATAAAATCAAATTTGATGGTCACTGAGTATTAAATTGAATGATCATGATAAAATAAAATCAAATTGAACGATTGTTGGGTGGCCATTAGTTGTTTTAAATCGAAATAGATGTTTCCGAACATCAAAATGACTGCGAAAGATAGCTAGAAAAAGTCATTTCAACGCAAAAAGGAAACTCTTTAATCAAAAAACCCAAGGAAGATACAAAAAGTTGTTACAGGATTCTAGATGTTTGGAGCCACAAAATTCAGGCCCTGTTTGGAATGAATTAAAATTTGATTTTAATTTCAAGTCAAAATTAACAATTAATTTTAATTATACGTGAATCCATTCAACCACACATTTCATCAACGTTTATCAAAATCTACTAAAAATCTGATTTTAATTTATAAGAAACATAGGCTCAATTTGGGAGGAGTATTATCTTTGGTTTTCATAGCAGAGCAGAAATGGCATGGAAAATGTTGAGATTTATCCCAGAAATCCCAGGCCAACACGAGAACCCACTTGGCCGTGGTCAGAGTTCGGCGGAAGCCTTAGCCAAGCCCCAGCCTTCAATCTCATCGAGGGTCGTCGAGGCCGCCGTAGCTTCGACAAGCAGCAACCAAGCTACCAATGTCAGACAACCTATCAGCTATAGTTAACCTTCTGCTTCCAACTATAAACCGCTTGTCTTCCCATATTTCTCCTCCACCTCCAACTATGGAGGTTGAGACATCCTGGAAATGGCGAACTATTGAGGGCTGATGACCATGCTGAAATATTGGCAGACTTGTTGGTGTATTCCAAATCAGAAAGCAGATTTGTATGCAAGATGCTCAATTAAAGGCTCAACTCAGAAATTTTCTCATTGTACTTTTTCTACAATCTCTCATTAAGGCCGTTGAGGTAGCCGGCTGTGTGTGGTCTACACTCTTGCTTTGTTCTATTGTGTTAATGTTGATGGAGACAACCTGTTGAGAGTAGCGTGCCATTCAAACCAATGTGGATGGAGCATTTTAGATTTTGCACTCTTTGCTGCCTAGGTAACAGGTTTGTAATGAATGAATTATCTTTTTTTTTTTTTTAATTTGCAATTGTATTCAAGTGACCTTTTTGGAGCTAATTTCACTTGGGTCAACTATTGGGCTTTCTTCATGGACTATGGGCCTAAAAGGTTAACAAATCGGGATACGGGCGGCCTTTTTATTATGAAAAGATAGCTTGCAATAATTTATGGGAAAAGTACACAACTACTAGACTATAACAATTACATTTCAAAACTAACAATTTTATCAAAATCTTTCAAAATTCAGTTGTTAATTCAAAATAATAATATATATTATATATAGATAATAATTTATATTAGGATAAAATATATATCAAAATAGATCCTTAAAATGTGTAAATGTACCATTTAAAAAAGATTTTTCATTACTATCCTACCAAAATCAAACACTGACTCTCTCTCTCTCTCTCTCTCTACCTACCACCCCAATCTCTGTATACCTCACGAGCTCTCTCAATCTTCACGATCTCACCAAAATGTCAACAAAATCACCTCAATCTCTCCATAGATCTTCCATTTCGAGCAACAATTAAGGTATGCAGTCGCAATACATCACAAAAATCTTTAGAAATGCACTTTTAACATCCATTTGATAAAGAGTGAAATTTTTATGGCAAGCAAAAGCAAGAAGCATGCGAATGGATTCTAATCTAGCAACCGGTGTAAACATTTCATCATAATCGATGTCTTCTTCTTGATTGTAACCTTAGGCCACAAATCTAGTCTTATTACGTACAATTGTTCTATTTTCATCCTGTTTATTTCTAAAGACCCATTTTGTGCCAATTACGATTTGATCATTTGATCTAACAACTAAATCCCAAACATGATTTTTTTCAAATTGATTTAGTTCTTTTTGCATTGCTAGTATCCAAAATTCATCAAATTCAGCTTCTTTATTTTTTTGTGTTCAATTTGCAAAATGAATGCACAACTTCCTAGATGATTTCTAAGAGAAGTTCTAGTGGTGATACATTTGGATGGATCGCCTATTATTAATTCCTTTGAATGAGATGGGACAATTCCATTACTTTGGTAGTGGGGATCACTTTGATTCTCGGTTGATTTTTCTTCACTTTCTAGAACATTGTGCTCATTCGTTTGTTCTTCGTTAGGCACTTCTTTGTTTTAATTTTGAATGTTCATTTGTTCGAATGGAACTTCCAAACCTACATCATCATCAATACCTTTCTCAAGACCAAGTGAGTTAGTCTCATCAAATATGACGTGAATAGATTCTTCAACGATTAGAGTTCTTTTGTTAAATACTCTATAAGCTTTGTTAGTCGATGAATATCCTAGGAAAATATCAATATCAGATTTTGAATCAAATTTTCTCAAATTATCTTTTGTATTCAAGATAAAACATTTACAACCGAAAACTTTAAAATAGCTAATATTGAGAATTCTATAATTCTATTTTTTCAAATCTCGTATGGAGTTTTGGTTTTCTTACGACTAATCAAAACTCTATTGATAATATAACATGCGGTGTTGACGTCTTTCGCCCAAAATTTTGGTAAATTTTTTTCATTAAACATGGTTCTGACCATCTCTTGCAATGTACGATTCCTCCTTTCTACTACACCATTTTGTTGAAGAGTTCTAAGAGCCGAAAAAAATGTGTTCATATCCATTTTTATTACAAAACTCATCAAAGGCAAGATTGTCAAATTCTCCACCATGATCACTTCTAATGGTTGAAATTGAATATCCTTTTTCATTTTGAACATTTTTGCAAAAATGTTTGAAGGTCTTTAGAGATTCATCCTTAAGATTCAAGAAAAGAACCCAAGTGAATTTTGAGAAATCATCAATAATAACGAAAGCATATTGTTTTCTACCTAAACTAGTGGTTCTAGAAGGTCCGAAAAGATCAATGTGGAGCAATTGAAGTGGTTTTTAGTTGATGAGTGTAATTTACTTTTTACTTGTTTACCGAATTGACTGCCTCGTAAATTTTGTCCTTTTCAAATTTTAGATTTGGCAAATCTTTGACAAAGCAATTTTTGGAAATTTTTTAAATGAGTTTCAATCTAACATGGCCTAATCTCCTATGTCATAGCCAAGTATCCTCCTTTAGCCTCACTGAACATTTTTCATTATTTTCAAAATCGATATTTATGATATAAAAATCTTTGTTTCGGCTTCCTACAAACAATACCTCCTTAGATGTAGCATCCTTAATGAGACATTTGAAAATTTAATATGATATCATTTGTCACATAATTGACTAATGCTAAGTAAATTATGTTTGATGTTATCTACTAATAGGATATTTTCAATTGAATGTGAGAGATGGTTACCAATATTTTCAATTCCAATGATTTTTTCTTTAGCATTGTCCCCAATGGTGACATGATCTCCATCCTTCATTTTGAAGTTTGATAGCAAGGTTTTATCTTCGATCATTTGCTTCGAAAATCCGCTATCTGGGAACCATTTGCTCATTGTCCTCTTTGGTACCTACAAAAATAATTAATTTTTTATCTTTGGTACCCATATAAGTTTGGGTCATTGGTAGTTAGTTTTAGTGGATTCTCGAGTCCATTTGTTGTCAAAGTATAGCTTCTTTTTTGTTAGACAATTGTAGGCCACATATTCATTTTTATTACAAAAGCTACAAGTAATTATTGAGGGAATTAAATTTGAGGCTTTGACAAATAGATTTTTAAGAGATTTTTGTTTTAAACATGGATTATATCTGATACTTCATTTATCAAAAACACAATTTTTATTACCGAACATTAAGTCGAAATTCTTTTTTCCTTGAGTGAATTTATAAATGATTTTTGTTAGATCTACGATTTTTTCCTTCAAAGAACAATTTTCCTTGAATAATAAAACATACTCTTCAATTTCCTTTTTAGTCTCTAAATCTCTTTCCATCTTATTTATTATTAATTTATGTTTCTTTTTAAGAATAAAATGATTAAGATCTAACTTTTTAAATTCTTCTAGAATTTCATCATAGGAGGAAGATAAATTGTCATATGAAAAATGATCAATAGATTTTATCTCATCATTGATTGTCATGAAGTACATGTTGGCGATCTCTTCTTGACTTTCATCTTCATCATGATCATCATCATTGTTTTCATCCCATGTTGTTTGGAATGCCCTTTTCTTGAAATTTTTCTTTTTATTTGGACACTCAGTTCTTTTGTGGTCGAGTTTGTCACAATCATAGCAAATGAGGTTTGTCACAATCATAGCAAATGATTTTCTTGTTTCTTTCTTCATTCTTATCTTCTTTATTTTGAAACTTTCAATTGTTTCGAAACCCTCTCAATTTTTTGACAAGAAGAACTAGTCATCGAACTCTTTATCACTTATGTTGTTGCTTGTTGTTCCTTCATCAATTGTCGATTTTAAAGCAATTTGGCATTTAGGAACCTCATTTGATTCTTCTTTGCTCTTTCTTGTTTTTTCTTTGATTTCGACATTGTTCAGTTCGTAGACTATCAAGGTTTCATAGAGTTCTTCCAAAAGATATGTGTTCACATCCTAAGTGTTCTCTATCAACATTCTGAAGGGGCTCCATTCCTCCGAGAAGAACTAAGCATCTTGCTTACAGTTCGCCGTTAGTAAATTTGAGATCGAATCCTTTTAGGCTATTTATAATATCGGTAAAACGAGTAATCATATCAACAATAGATTCATCTTATTTCATAAAGAAATTTTCAAATTCCTTGACTAACATATTGATTTTTGTTTATTTAACTTTACTAGTGCCGACATGAGTAACGTCTAATGCATGCCAACTGTTATATGCGGATTCACAAGTGCTAATGCGATTAAATTCATTTTTATCTAATGCACAATAGAGTAAATTCTTAGCTTTGGTATTTAAAGATAATTTTCTTTTGTCATCTTCATCATACTCTTCTCGAGGTTTGGTGATAGTTTGATCGGGTTGACCATCTATCTTAATGGTCTTGATAGGCTTATAAGGACCATACTTGACTACTTCCCAAATATTATAATCAATAGATTNTTGTCATCTTCATCATACTCTTCTCGAGGTTTGGTGATAGTTTGATCGGGTTGACCATCTATCTTAATGGTCTTGATAGGCTTATAAGGACCATACTTGACTACTTCCCAAATATTATAATCAATAGATTAAATGTAAATCATTATTCTAACCTTCCAATAATTATAGTGTGTGTCATCGAAGAAGAAATGTCAATTTGTGGAATACCCCTCATGGTTTTGAAACATTGGATTAGCCATCACTCAAGATTGTGAGGTTTTTAAAAATGAATACCTCGATTTGATACCAATTGATAGCCTAATACTAGCTAACAAAGAGGGGGTGAATTGATTTTTAAAACTTTTCGAAAAATTAATTTAAAAACAAACATGTAATAACTAGATAGATTGATTTAAATAACAAACACAAATATGAAAGTAATAAGTGAAGAGAGATAGAGAGCGCAAACAATATAATTATGGAGGTTCGATCCAATGCAATGATCTACGTTCTTCGTTACCAAGCTCTCCGACACGAGTAAGATCAATTTCACTTTGTTGATTGACTTGTGGTGCAATCCAACCCAAGGAGCACCGATCCTTTTATAACGTTGAACTTTTCGGGACCTCAACACAACCCACAAGTTTAAAAAGAATTGCATTTACAAATTGAAAGCTTCTATCTTAATAAATGATATGATTACAATTAAGTACTACTAAGAGAGAAATAGGCTAACACTTTAATGGATAGCAATGAGTGGAGCTTAAGTGTTATGTTTAGAAAAACTTTGTTGTGTTGAATGATTTTCAAGAATTGATTTAATCAAAAGTTTATCCAAACAAAAATGATTTGATAATAAAAAATAGGATATGAAATCAATGATATTTTGCTCAAAAGAATCTCAATTTAATGCTTTCTAGTTGCTATAATGAATGACAAATAAGTTGTTATTTATAAGAGTGAGAAAAATCAATTTTTCTGCATAACCGGACGATCGATTCGGACGTCCGAAATAGTACTGGACGACCCCAAAAAGTAACCGTTGAAAATCAGTTGCTGGCGAACCGGACGTCCATTGAAAATTAGTTATAATCAACGGTATGTTTTCAGACTCTAGCCAAACCCCTCTCTCATCTCTTACACTTATTTTTCTTTCGTTCGACCATTGACTTGATCGTCAAAGTGCAAACGATCGTCGAAACATTTTCTCAAACGATGACCTTTACCTTTTAAATGGGCGTTCAGTGTGCAACTAATGTCCATGTGGAAGGAACGTGATCGGGATTTTAAATGGTATGTTTTCAAACTCTGGGATGCGGTTCATTTTTTTTTTTTTTTTTGTTTTTGTTTTTAAGTGGATTAAAATTTAAGAGCGCCTAAAACCAAATATTCTCTCCTAAAGGCTAAAACCCCAACTGCTTTGAACAAAGATAGCCTCTTTTCCATCACATTTCGATACAAACAAGAGCGGCTTCTCTGCATTAAATTCCAAATCCGTCGGCGATTTCTCCAATCTCTCTTTCAATTTATACTCTCTTCTCACTCTAAATTCTCTGCAATTCACCTTTTGTAGCTGTAGTAATGGCAACGAGGATGATTGACGGCGCATTTGTGACGAATCCAATCTCTGGATCTCTTCAGAGCCAAGCTGAGAAGCTGAAGCAGACGGCTGGCTTTGGTTCGAAGCTTTTGTTTCAGTCTGAGAAGAAGAGCCGCCTTAGAGTGGGCCATGTTAGCTTGCCGATCGAACGGTACTCTAGGTGTGCTCAGCTGCCGGAAATTATGCCCGTGACTCCTGAAGATGAACCAAAGGTTCTTGTTTTTCCTTCCTATTTTTAAAGAGCGTCTTTTTATTTTTTATGAAATGCAATGCTTGTTTATTGCTGGTGAAGATTGAGTTTTTATGCATCATGAACGTTAATTTTCCAACTTTCAAGTATAATGCCGGTTTATCGCTATCACATTAAATATTATGTGCACTGCATTCCTTTAAATCATAATGTAATATGCATTGCATATTTTTTTCCTTTCTTGGGAATATTAATTCTGGAATTTTCGGTTGTGGGGCTTGATATACTAATTCTTCTATAGTGCACAGAGAACTGAGTATTGCTAGTCGATCCAATCGTCCATTCTTTTTTCGTAAATTTAATTGCTTGTAAACTTTTGAAATGAAAGTTGTCTCTATGTATAATAGGACAAAGTACTTAAAACTGACTCGGGATGTTTTTAAGATGGAACTGTGGCTTTGGAATTGGAACAAATGTAAAGGATTCAATTTTGAAGGAAAACATTGTCCAACCTTTTTTACAGTGTATCAATTACTCGTGACTGAATTTAACTTGTATTTCTGTTAAAATATTTTAAATCCGATTTAGGGCGGGATATTTTTAATGTTGTGTCTGGACCTTGACTTCGTCTATAGACTTGGGTTAGAACTCGTTCATATTCACACCTTTGATCTTTTAATCATTGAAAGAAGCATGCACTGAATGTAAGAAATTTAGTACAGTTACGTGCTCTTATGAACAACATTCCAATGGCTGTTCTCTTGACCAGGCAGAGGAGCAAATTAAGTATTTACAGACAATTCAGGAACTTGGTGACACATCAGTGGGTACATGGTCTAAGCCTACAGTAAGACGCAAGACAAAGATTGTTTGCACGATTGGTCCGTCAACCAATACCAGGGAAATGATATGGAAGCTGGCAGAGGCCGGGATGAATGTCGCTCGTCTGAACATGTCCCATGGAGACCATGCATCTCACCAGAAAGTCATTGATTTGGTTAAGGAATATAATGCCCAAGCAAAAGACAATGTTATTGCCATCATGCTTGACACCAAGGTAAGTCTGTTGTCTTTTGGCTGATAGATCACTGCTTGACATTTCAGGCTATAAAGTAACATCTTTCTAACCGTGTTAATCAAGTTCGTCACTGTGTATTATATATCGTTGCAAAAAAATTTCTTTAAATAGAGGATTTTCATTGCTAGAACGATATGTCATATTTAATGAGTATTTGGAATCTGTAAAAAGCTATTTCTGCCTTGACGATTTGTCTACTGGTAATATTTGTACAAGTTTTGGTTTTTGCTGCCATTTTTTCTTCCTCTCTGAGCGTAAGGCTCATAATATAAGAAATATTGAATTCATGCATTTTCGAGGGCACGAAGCACAATAATTAAATAATATTTGTTAATATGTTTCCCTTTTTTATAAATTTTTCTACATTGCATGAATTCTATTGGCAGGGTCCCGAGGTAAGGAGTGGTGATTTACCTCAACCCATTATGTTGGCTAGCGGCCAGGAATTTACTTTCACAATTCGAAGAGGGGTTGGTACAGCAGACTGTGTGAGTGTCAACTATGATGATTTTGTAAATGATGTAGAAGTTGGGGACATGCTTCTTGTGGATGGTATGCTATAGATTTCCTTTTCTTCTTCTGTTTGTTATCAATACAATCAGAGATCAATAAATAATAATTTAAGATGCGTGCATGCTTGTTTCTGCTAGCTTCCATTTTAGTTACATGACCGAAGTGTTTATAGGTAAGGTTATATAACTTCAGCTAGTCCTAGTTTGGGAGATTCGGGAAATTTGACTTTTAATATTCACAGCCTTCTGGTATAGTTATACCACTTTCCCGTCAAACCACTAATGAAGAAATCTTCTGTGTGTGCTTTGATATGTAAACTCTAATACATATATTAATTTAACCTTTCCATCTCATGATGTGTGCCTTTCTTTTTTTTTTTTTCGCCTTTCCTTCTCTCTCTTTTTTGGCACAGTTTTGGAGGTGGTGTTAGTATTTCCTGATTGCAACAAATGTTATACATATTACTTGAACTCGTGAATGTCAAAGCTTGAAAGACTTGTTGAAAAATTTATTTCAGGGATTTGAGATTTGCTCTTTTTAATCCATTACTGACTATTTCTTGGCAATAAAGGTGGTATGATGTCGTTAATGGTAAAATCGAAGGCTGAAGATTCTGTAAAATGTGAGGTCATTGATGGAGGAGAGCTTAAATCTCGACGGCATCTAAATGTTCGAGGAAAAAGTGCTACACTTGCATCCATTACTGGTTAGACTCAGCAATATTTTATAATATAACTACCATCCTTTTTATGCCAAATCGCCATATTGCATATGCATATGTATCACTTTTCATTTGACTGCTGGGTATTTGAATATTTGTTATGCAATTGAACACAACCTTTTGTCCTTCCATGCAACAGAGAAAGACTGGGATGACATCAAATTTGGAGTTGACAACAAAGTTGACTTCTATGCTGTTTCCTTTGTCAAAGATGCGGCTGTGGTCCACGAATTGAAGGATTATCTGAAAAGTATTACAACCTGTCCATTTGTATGCTGTGATATTAAGTATGTGGAATTTAAGTTACAGTGTTGTGTATTTTTTTTCGTGCAGATGCTGGTGCGGATATTCATGTCATCGTAAAAAT
>CAIGRN010069187.1:0-10374 GCA_903798345.1 Fraxinus anomala
GCAAACAAACAACAAGATAATAAATAAATAATTAATTGAAAGAGAAACGAAATATTTTATACAATTCAAGAATATGGAAAAAAACAAATATAATAACTGTGACTACACAATTATTCTACATTTCAGTAATAAAGGAGTTGTGAAAAAAGTTTAGTATTTATACGAGTGCATGCCAAACCATTAAATTATGACAGCGATGAAGACAAGATAAAAAATTACGTGAAATAAAGAAAACAATATTTTTTCAATAAAAACACGTAGAAAAAAAATATTTTCTCAAAAATCAACCTAATTTGGATTTTTTAAAAAAATCCAATAACATGCACACGATGTTGATCGGTTACCTATGAAATTTGGACATAAATCATCTGATTTGAAGGTATAGCTTGAATCTTTGTTAGCCCTGTTTGACACTCATTTTAATTACATTCTCATTTTTTTTTTCTTTTTTTTCATTTTCACCGCACATTCTTCAAATGTAATAATATTACACACAAATATAAAAATTTTTATCGTTTTTCTATCACACATTCTTCCATCAATCACTATTCCAAAAATTTTATTTTTATTTTAAAGAGATTCAAAAATAGTCTTATTATTTAGTATTATTGGTTGCTAAGCTCAGTCCAGGTAACATGCAAGGGTGATTAATCGTTAAATTATTGAAAGTAGAAACTTGTTTTATTTTAAAATGATTATTACTTAGAGACATGTAAACGGTCGTTACATTTTTTTTAGCACGTTGAGGTGCAATTAAGAATGTGTTTAGAACCCATTTTTGAGAAATTATAAATTTTGGGTTAGTGATTGATAGAAGAATGTGTGGTTGAAAAGTATTGAAAAATTTTATATCTATGTATAATATTATTTTATTTGAAAAATGACTGATTATAATTAAAAAAGAGAATTTTTTTTTTTTTTTTAAAAATAATGGAAGCCAAACATCCTCTAAAGTGATAATGAAATTGTAAAAAAAATTAGAAAATAATTAGTAGCTTGATTCATTGATTATTGTGCTAAAGTGAAATGTGGGCCTAAGGTCATTTCTATCAAATCGAAATGAATAAAGCTGCAAACATTCATGATTTGCATTATTATAGAGGTACGTAGGATGTCCTAGTCCCAGTATATATAAATGGAAAGTATGACTATCTGAAATAAGTCCCTGTTATTAAACCAGTTTTTGAGTCTCGAAATCTGATATACGATGTTGAATAACGTTTCTTGGACATACTCAAGAACATGAACGAAGTGATAAGATGTCGTGACAGATAATAATTGAATATTCGTTTTTATTTTTTTTAAATTGTTCAATCATGAGTCGACACACGTCTTCCTTATTTTTATCTGTCTTTGAACCTGTTTGTATAGTTGTACAATGATAGAATGAGACAGCTTTTGTCTTCTTCATTGTAATCTTTGCGAGTGAGCGATTTGAGTATTACAGAAGTTGAGCTCGGTTTTCAATGCATAATAATTATTAGATCCTCAAATTAACTTATTTAAATGATTGCTCAACTAATTATCAAATTGGAAGACATGCTATTGGGCCTGGAATAATGGATCACATTTGAAGTCCAGTGTAGTATTGGTCGTGTATGATGGATTGTCGAATAGAGTATTGGGTTAATTACACAATTAGGCCCAATGAATTTATAAGAAGGATAACATTACAAAATCGGATGAAATTATTTTCAAAATCTGATGTATTTTCAAATACGTTACTATTTCTTTTACGTGTACTTAACTATTTTTGCAGTAAAAATTGGAAAATCCTACATGAGTTACAATGATTTTAATTTTGTTACAATTCTTTAAAAATTGTAACTTACACTAGTGTTTTCTTGTTACGATGTTTGTAATTTTTTGAAATTGTAATTTATCGATCCATTAACCACCACCCACTATCAATGTCATCGCTGCCACCACCTTCCTAAACTACCGTACCTACACCACCTATTACCATCTCCACGATCTTCCCACAATCACCACCCTGCCTCTACCATAAACAACCACAAACCTAATATCAGATTCATCTCCAAAACCACCACAATACCAAAAATCCGATCACACTCCACTCTTCTTCTACGCATCCCATAAAACAACAATCAGTTACACCCACAAATACAATTTTTCAATCCAAACCCCAACAAAACCATAGCATCGTCGTCAACCAACACTACCCCAAACACGATGGAATTGCGTTCCCCCTTTGCTATCGCCATCAACCACCATTGAAGCAATGGTAGAGATGGTGTTGGTCAACTAGCAATTACAGACGAGGCAGTGGTTGTTTCCTCTATTTTGGTGCCTATTATGCACCATGCGGTAGAGATGATCGCTGTCAACAACCATTGAAGTGTTGAGAATTAGAAACTATAATTCTATTCAATCTATAATAATCAATTTGCAAAAAAAAAAATATTAATAATAATAATAAAGACTCTCAGAATTTGTAAATGTCTATCTCAATGTGAAATTACGTTCTCTTCTGGTGCTGTAGCAATTCATTACAAAGAAAAATGTTTATGAGCTAAAATTGTACACCCTATTTATTCTGGCCTCTCTCCCTCTCTCTCTCTCTCTCTCTCTCATGATGGTAATAATAATTAATTTATAAGACAAACTATGGCAAAATGGAAGTTTACATTGATATAAATTCTTAAATTATCTCTAATTAAATTTTGGGTCTGTCTTGCCCCCTTCCAACCTCATGCGGAGGTCGATCCACTTACTGACTTCGCACTATAGTAATAATTAGGTTCCACAATTAACGAGGTAGTGGTAGTGATGTTGGTGGTCAACGAGCACCACATACGAAGCAATTTTTGATATTACGGCAAGATTGGGTCTAATTTCCTCTTCAATATATTTACATAAATTCTTAATGGTTTTGCACTTATTTATTGCGCTGCCTGATTGGCTAAAACTTTCAAGTGTATAGTTTCGAAATTCGGTAATATCCCTTTTTTTTTTCTCAAGAAATCCCCTTAGTGTGCACCTAAAAAATTGGATAGACGTTACCATTTACATAATTTACTAGACGATAAAGATAATTTCTTCCAAATGCATTTCTACTCCCTAAACCCTATTACCCAAATTTAAAGCATCTGGGAAAATAGGCATACCGTCGAATGCTCCCTCGTCCTAGTAGTGGCAATGGGTCGAATCGACCCATCTACCCATGAACTCGGCCCTCAAGCTCGTGAGCTCACGAGCCGAGCCCACCGCTCGATTTTTTTTATTTTTTTTTACTTTTTTGTTCACATTTTTCACGACGCAATGAGCAGCGTGAATTTTAGCCCACGAGCCTTTCGCGGGCTGACAGCAGAGCCTTGCTTGGCTCATCGAACGAACCCCCGGCTCGGCTCCAGCTCAGGCTCGAGCCGTCCATGGGCCTTTGACTAGTCTAGTCGACGAGCTACTCAACCATTTTGCCACCCCTACCTCGTCCTCATGGAAGGCAATGGAGATGAACCGAAGCTCATCAAAATGGTCATTTCAGCGCTTCCTACAGGAAGTGGCCGCACCTGATCATTCCCCGACAAAACGACAGAGTGCATAATTGGGGGCGGATGGTGGCTTGGGCACCGCAACAAAACTTCCTATCCCATCCTTCTATACCTGTTTCATTAGCCATTGCGGTTGGAATTCCACCGTCAAAGGCATAAGCAATGGAGTCCCTTTTCTGTATTCGCCCTATTTCTCGGGTCAAAA
This sequence comes from Fraxinus anomala, assembly GCA_903798345.1. Classification (NCBI taxonomy): domain Eukaryota; kingdom Viridiplantae; phylum Streptophyta; class Magnoliopsida; order Lamiales; family Oleaceae; genus Fraxinus; species Fraxinus anomala. The sequence goes on from CAIGRN010069187.1 coordinate 3,718, forward strand.
CTTTAATCAGAGCTACATTTGTGATTGTTTGAAGATTGAATTGAAATTGGATAAACACAACATTGGAATTATTAGACATGGAGAGATAACAACAAATTAGAGCAACTTTTGGGTGATGAAAGATTTATAGAATTGGCATTGGATCTTCAATCAAATATTTCCGTTTTTGTTATTTTTTTAAATGCTAAAAACGAGTTTGAACAACTGAAGATCGTGTCCCATTTTTAAAACAAACGGTTTCAGTTTTTTAAAGATAATCTTTCTTTTTAAGTTTTAAAATATTTTAATTTAAAACGTGACTTGGATAATCTGTGTGATGTGGCACGTAGTTAGTCCCCACACAAGAAAATTGGCCTCCAAGTCAGCAAAAAAGTTAACAAATTTTTGGAAGTCATGGATGGACTGCAAACCGGAAAAGTTCAGTGAACATTAAAGCATTTGATAATTCAGTAAGTAGTCTATGACTAATGTATAACTTCAGTAATTTTTGAAACATTTCACTCCATTTTTGTTATGGAAGAAATTTAACTATTGCCATTTGGGTCGTGGGAATATATTGCCTCCAAAATCCATAAATTTCAAACGTTAATTATTGGACTTATTTTTGAATCTCAGTCCAATCTAATGTCTGTCCATATGGTCCAGTCCAAAACCAAGGTCCCAACTTTATCCGAACTCGGGGTCTAGAAAGAGTAACACTCCACAAACTGCAAAGCACAAATACAACCCTTTTTTTTCAAGTGTAAGAGTATCTAGGTACATTAACTTGGGCAAGATAGAAAGTTCAATTCTTTCACTCCGTTTCACGACGTATAGTTTAGGGTGTTAAGTGGGGCGAGCTATTTCATGTGGGAGCTAGCCGATTCGTGTACGAGCCCGCTCGTAATTAGCAAGTGAAATGCAATTTTTAATAAAATAAAAATAAAAAAGATGAGTCTGTAGGATGAGCCGAGTCTATATTTGGTGAAACGAGTTGGCTTGCATGATTATCGAGCCATCTGCTCAGCTCGATCCATTTAACACCTCTAGTACGGTTTGTGTAAGTGGATTATATACGCTCCTAGATTAAATAGTACTACGAGTCACGTGTGAAATTGTAAAGAAAGTTATACTAGTAGCATGATTGATCAAGCATGAACCATTACTCATTCGTGCATGAACCTTAATAAATAAGTCATTCATATGATACGAAGAAACTTGTATGCTAATCATACGGAAACGAATATTTGAAAGATCTTGATAGAGGATTGTACATGAATGTTAGCCTGTTTAAGTCATCGTTCCAATATCGTATTACACAATCAAGAAAAGTAAGCAGATTAAATATTAATATTGAATGATTAAGACAACCTATTCAAGATTGTTTCTAATTAGTTGTCATAAACTACAGAATCATTTCCATGCAGGTACAAACAACTTAATAACATAAATGTCTGAATCATATTTAGTTTGTAAGTATAATGGTTCGAAATCTTGGCAATTGCTATCCCAGCAGATTAATGTAATTAATCTGTGTTCTTCATAAGTTTCCTGCTGTGTTCCGATGAGGATGGATTTGGCGCATGTGCATATTCTCGTTCCATATAGGCCATTAATTCTGGTGATGGCTTTTTGGATTCTGATGTTAGCTGCCCTTCTACCTGTTGGACCTGGTTATTTTGGGTGATGAACATCGGCACTGCTACTCCTGTTGGCACTGTTTACAAAAATTTATCACAAGAAGGGAAGAGATAAATTAAATATATTGTAAAATCATAAACAAGGGTACATACAGTGGAGACAGTTTCCGTAGAAACATTGGGGAACACAAGAGAGTCCAATCTGTTCATCACGACAAGCGTCGACACAACTGTCCCAGCAGGTCATCATAGCCTGCACCTCATGGCTCACCATTAGAGCCACAATAACGAAACATGCAATTAACCTTAATGTTCTCCCCATTATATTGCACAATCTCCTTCTCTCGTGTTTGACTATTCGTTAGGGAGAAGGTGCGAATGCTTGTACAAGATAAGAGGTGAAATGATCCTTACTACTCTCTGGCTATTTATATGTGGAGTAATTGTTCTTAGCCACAAATCTTGAATGTCTTCAGTGTTTTTGCCTGAAATAGCTCTTACTGTTTCTTGATTCCAATTCTTCAGGGATCCGACTTCCGAGAAAATGATATAAATTATATTTCTGTGCATAAAATGATTGGCACAGAGAGAATGTCAAAGAAATTCTTTATTTAGTGCATGTTTGGTGGGGAGCCACCGTTTGGCCTCCATTTTTTTCATTACATTATATTAATTTTCTCTCTCTTTATTTCAATCACATTCATCAAATAAAATAATATTACACACAAATCTAAAACTTTTCATTACTTTTCTACCACACATTCTCTCATCAATTACTATTCCAAAAATTTTCAACACTCCAAAATGGGGGCCAAACAGGGGCTAAAATTAGATTTTTAGTAGATTATAATAGAAATTTTTGAAATGTGTGATTGAAAAATTATGGGACCCATAAAAAATGTAGTTAATATTGATTGTTTGACTTTGACTTAAATTAAAATATGATTTTAATCTAAAACAAACAGGATCTTAGAAAGAACGCCTTATGGTTTAGGGAGAATATCTTTAAATTTATAGAGTTAAAATTTTTATGTACTTTAATAAAGCTCTTTATTTTGCTTTTCTCAGTAAACATTTATTGATTTCTCATTATGTTTTAATGTAACATAATTTTTTATACGTCAATGGACAATCAATTTAAATATGATTTGAATAATTTAAGAAGTGAACTATTGAAATATATAACTTATTAAATGTAATCATTATACATAAAAAAAAATAGAGAGCATGTTTGGCTCTCTAAAATTGGGGATTCAATTACCCTCTCTATTTTAAAAAGAGAATATAGAATCTCTTGAAATTTATTTTTAAACATTATTTCTTTAAAATAAAGATGATTTTGTATTTAGAAAGTCTCTTGAAAATACTTTTAGAACGCACATTTATCCCTATTTTCTCAAAACTCATTTTTAATCGCACATTCTCTCATAAAATAATTTTACGTGTAAATTTAAAATTGTTCCCTATTTTTTAACCATATATTCTTCCAAAAAAAAAAAAAATCACTATTTTAAAATACAAATTTCTTTTTCAAAAATGATGCTCAAACATGAGCTTAATGGTATTTGTTTTATGGTTGAGAGCGTAACACAACTTCGTATTTTTGACAAATATTTAATGAAAAGTTTGGGTTCCATTGAATCAAATCGGGTCGAACACAATTGGGTCCAGTGGATGAAATAGACCTGAAAATTATTTGGTTTCCAAGTTTTAATTGGCCAACAGATCCCATCTCATAACAGGGAAGATTTCATAACGAACAGGTTTAGTTTTATCAATTTATAATTTAAGAACTTAAGTTTAAAATTTCAAATTTCAGATGGTTTTAAATTTTATTTATAAAATAATTAATTAAACATATATTTTATTAATTAAATATATTAAAGTCGCAATTCCATATAATTTGGTCACATATTATTAATTGATCATAAATCACGATTTTTATATGTCACAATTATTTTACGATCACAATTCAAAACTTTTATAGGTTACAATTTGTTCATCGATCACAAATAAAAAATTTATACGTCACAATTTAATCATCGGTCACTAATCTATCAATTTAATTATTCACATATTATATTTCGGTCACAAACAAAAATTTTATATGTTATAAATTATTTTACGGTCACAATTCAAAAAATTTATAGGTCACAAATATTGTGTTAGCCTCATTGTATAATCGCCAAATACCCATCTAAGGTGGTGTATTCACATTTTAATAGACGATCAAGAAAGAAAACACAAATTGAAGTAGAAGTTATCATGAAGTGAGTCATGCGGTTGCAAGCATCTTTAAAATATCGTTCATGAGGGTTCATGAGGGTAATATAATTTTATAGACTTCTGTTTTCGAAATATAATATTATTCTAAAATTAACATAGCACAATATTAATTTTATTCGGATAATCAATATTTCTTGTACTCATCTTAGCCGGATAATTTTGATCTTATAAAAACTCTTAATATACGAACGCTAGTTGGAGGATACAGAACACGAAAATAGAATGAAAATTATGTTGACAGATGATTTAGAAACCAATTATTCCTGATTGATATGGGTTGACGAAATGGAATTTGGACATGTCTCTTAGCACAGGTCTATCTGATAATTAACGAACTGTGCTATATGTTAAAACATATAACATAATGTGTCTATAATCTAGTATGGTAATTAAACTTCTGTCGCATGCAGATGGAGATATTATCTCGATCCCACATTAGTTTCTCCTGCCTACTGCAACTTGCTAATTGAACAATAGATCACATGCCCTCTGTCCCTCTTCCTCACACTTTACACTAAAATCCCAAGTTCTAGCATGTGATTGCACAGCTCATATCCCACCCGAGTAGGGTCAATGTCCTAACATTCATTCCAGGGCATGTTTCGGTTTTATTTAGTATTACAAAATTTTAACTTCTTTTTCTTGTTCATATTTGAACCCTTCGAATTACCCCCCTTCTGATTTTCCACTTTTCAAGCTTCGACTTACTTTTGCTCCAGGTAGAATTTTATCATTCGAACATTTTCTTTCCTTACTTTCACTCTTCCGTTCCTTCGCGTCCTCCTTCTCTATTGCCCAGGAGCTTTATGAGAGAGTTTAACTGGTGCATGAAACCAAGTTCAGATTTTGAAAAAGTTTAATATTTGATGATCTGATTATATTGGAATCATAATGGGGCCTCTGTGCTTCAATTTTCAATGATTTGTAGGAGGACTGGTCCCATGTTCATTTCTAATGCTAATCATCGCTCACAAACAAACCGGATTAAGCCTGAAAAATTATTCAATGCAAGGATCCAACTCTGGTTTTCCCACATGGGATGGGGACTACCTGCAGACATAGTGGTGCTGGACGTACAAAAAGGGAGTGGAGCGGTCCATATCTGTCTTGCCCCAACTCGACCCATTCTTCCTTTCATCTTTCCCAAGGCACCAAATAATTAAATGGGTCATCTTAATTAGTAGGGAATTTGTCTCAATGACATGCTTATTATTATAGCCATGTCCATGACACGATTTAGAACGAACAAGAAACAATTTTGTGCACAACGATTATTGTTATTCTACATTGTGGAATGTTGATAAAGAAATACAAATGGAAAAATACATTTTGTACTTTTATTTCTTTTTTGGATATGATAGATTATTCGAAAAACTCTGTATAATCCTTGAGACTTATCGATGAATGATAATTAATCACAGTTAATGTTGAGTTATAGAATAAAATAAATAATTTACTTAGACAAGCACAAAATGTTTCACTATAATTTGGCCTTTGTGACACTCTTCTTAACAAAGGTTAAAATGAAAGGTGGGAGAGAAGTAATTTTTTCCATTCCTTCCTTTATCTTAATTTCTATTTAATTTAGGGATCTCTACTATGATCTGAGGTTCAGTCGATCAATAGAAGAAGAGTTAGACAAAAAATTAGGATACTTAAGGGAAAAACAAACTTTATCAAAGAGAAGTAAATGAAATGCTTCTATAAAAGTTTTCGTAAAATCGAAAATGAAGTTTTCATTCTGTATATGTTAGATCATCCTCTCCCTGCCGATTATTGGAACGAAGTGTGTCGGGCCAAGTCTCGATTCAAAAAGATAAAAGGGTCCAAAAGTCTAAATAGGGGTTAGAAATTCCCTGTCCCATTGGGGGCATACACGAACTTCATTGGTGTTATGATGAGCACAATATTTATCTTCAGAGAATAGCTCATTAATCCGAAAGGCAAAACGAGCACAATCAAGATTTGTGGGACCAAAGGTATGACATAGCTATTAGATGGTCCAATATATGTAATTTGGCCGGTGGCCGGTGCAAATGGGGCAGCGGCGCCTGGCTGAAAGTGATGCTAGTGAAATTGTTAAAAAAAAATTTATCTACTTTCTGGTTGATTGACTTTGAGTTTCTATACTAATTTTCTTGATAAATAAATTTTTAAAAAGATGATTTTGTAAAAAAAAAAAAATAGGCCTATTTTGATCATGGATCTAAATAAGAAAAGATTTTTGTCGTCACCTTCAAATAAATAAATAAACTAAGTCTTTGTTTGGAATTATTATAAATCGATTAATTTATTAATAGATATTGAAATGTCTTATTGAAAATAAAGTTTGACAATTTATAAATAATTTATAAAATTTACCGAAATAGGAAGCTATCCAAAGTTATATTCGTTAGTTATTGTTTATTCAAAAACATAAAAAATGACTTTTTGGTAGATGAATATTAGGGTTTGGGGGATTGTATCAAATTTATAGTTGAACTACAAAAATGTTTGAACCAATATACCTTTAAAATGTGTTTTTGCAAAAAAAAAAAAAGTATTTTATAATAGCGAATTTTTGAAAAATGCGTTGTTAAGGAAAAAAAATTTGTGTTTACGTAAAATATTATTTTATTGAATAATGTGCGATTAAAAAGAATATACAAAAAAAATGCATTTTGAATAAAATATTGCATGGCTTAAGGTGATAAGTAGAAACGATACTCATTTCCTTAAATCATTTTTGTTTTCAAGTAAGAAAACTAGTCCT
>CAIGRN010069207.1:0-18553 GCA_903798345.1 Fraxinus anomala
GATAGTGTGTCCAAAATGATATATTAACAATTGATGTGCCTCATGCTGCTAGCTCGAACCGTTATTGTGAAATTATACATCATTTAAGCTTCTTGGTTTGATGCATTATACAATTTAGACTTAAAAAAATACATTTTCTCATTAATTGACCGAGTCGACTCGAAATAGAATATGTCAGTTTAAACAATTTTGTTTCATTCTTTACATAACCAATCACTTTCTAGGTGAAAAATCATAAATGAAAATAGTCGAGATCGATTCTCGAGAAAATTGAACTAAAACCAGGCGATAGCCATTATAATTTGCGACTGTTCGAAGTTCGATATTTGTGTGAGTATAACGTCGTTTGTGGAAAGGGAATGAGATTGTTTCGATAAATAGTATGTCTTTTAATTATTTAAAAATATGTAAAAACTTATTTCTAACTTTAATCATTAAAATAATTATTTATTTTAAAATTTATTAACCATTAATAAATAGTCATATTTATAGGTAATAATTTCAGCTTGGCCAAACATGCACTAATTTTCTATTAGTATGTTTTAAGGCAATATAATATTTAGTATGAGATTCAAGTTGCATAGCTAACATATTGTATTTACATATAGCCCATGCTTGATAGAGATTAAATCGGATTTTTAGTAGATTTTGATAAAAGTTAATAAAATATATTGTTGGGAAGTTATGGGTCACATGAAATGCGTGGTTAAAATTAATTATTGACTTTGACATGAAATTTTAATTGAATTTTAATACAAACCAAACATGCATAATAATCTATTATAATAAATAAATATTTCACATAAATTGTATTTTTCAGTCTTTGTCATCATGTGAAATAATAATTGACTTGATTAAAAGGACCTCAAAACTATATGTGAAGAACATAGTATTAGTTAATTCTTATTTAAACTCATTGAAACACCTATAGATTTTATATAATTGAAGACATATATACATATAAATATTCATGAATGCACATGTTTTTCTTAGCTTAAATTCTATTTGTTTCAAATTATGTTTCACTATATTGCCTTTTTTTCCATACTTCTGAGTTTAAAAATTACTTATTTTGAAAGTAATTATTGACTTATTAATTTTGGTGTTTCAAAAAATTAAGAACGTGTTTGAGCCTCTTTTTTTTTTTGCTCAAAATGCATTTTGAAATAGTATTTCAATGGAAAATGTGTAATTAAAAAATAAAGAAAAGTTTGGATTTATGTGTAATATTATTTTATTAAAGAATGTGTAGTTGAAAATAAAAGAAAAAAAATATATATTTTGAAACTAATGGGAACCAAAGAAAGGCGCAGTATCTTTTCAAACATTCAGACAACAAATAATACCTCCAAGCTTCTCCATAGAAAATCTACTGTTCCCTTAACATCCTTGAATTGGTATCAAGAACATCACATTATTTAAGGATTTGGTCAGACATGTAAAAGGTGTGGCTTTGCTGTCCATACTGAAAATTTTAAATATAGAGCTTGTGTTGAGCAAATTTATAACTCAAACTTCATTTTCAAGGACACATTTCAATGAAACCTACAAGTACTATCTATTTATGTACCACTAATTTCTATCAATTTATATAAACCATTTATCATTTTTTTCCCAGACAGAGTCTAAATTGCAACTAATGTGAACATACTGATAATTATAATCATATAAATCATTTTACATTATATTAATATTCTACTATTGCACAAGGCTGTTGATACAGGTAGAATGAACCATTAATCAATAATCACAGAAAACTTATCAAACACGTACTAAAGGTTATTTTGATATTATGAACAGATTCCAAAACTCGTGGGGGTCCTCCGACGAAGTTTGTGCCAGAATCTGGGAAAAATCGACATCTTTTGGTGGACCTTGACAAAGCTTGTTTTGGAGTTCCACCTGCTTGGGTAATACGAGTTCAATACCCAGTCCTGAATGCGAGAAATATCTTTCGAGCACCTTCTGAAATCAAGAAAGAGGAGAAAGGCATCACATACAAATCCACTGGCTATCATAGTTATATCTTTTTTGGGACCAAAGTAAATAAGAAAATCTACTTTCACTCAAAGTAAGCATGTACTGAAACGAATACAATACACAGAAGTTGTATCCACGTGTGTCTACTGTTGGGAATTTACTTAAACATGCACAGCGAAAAATAAGCAATTNATAAATATTGTCATATAATATGCATTGATTATATATATATTTAAAGTGTTTATGTCCCAAGTTGATTGGACCTAGGGCATAACACTTACATCTACATCTACAAATAATGCAAAAATCTTTAACAAATGACAGCAAGTAGTGCCATACTATGTAAATATGAATTTATAGCCAAAAACAGCATAGCAAAAATTGATTTTGATGATTGCTCACCATAGCAGCACAGGCATCAATTCTCCCTTGACGATCAGATTTACTGAGACTCCTGAAAAATTTCAAATGATGAGTTAAACAAACTTTAGATTACTAGAAAAACAGAACTACTAAGTTCATAAAGCTGCATAAAATATTTGGTAGAAGATCGTAAAATCTCAAGTTAACAAGGGCAGTCACCAAAAATTGGTAAACTATCCCTCATCTGATAATTGATTTAACATCAAACAACACTTCACAAGATAAGCTTGTGGTGGTAGAAAATGGACTAAATGTGCTGTAAAAATGCGTGTCAACTAGATAGGCTCTCTCTTCCTTTTCCTCAAATATCAACAAAATAGATTCCATCCCATCTCTAAGTGCTGACTTCTCAATTCTCATTTACCATAAAAGGAAAATATGTGAAATCATATAACACAAACACCTACATTATTAAGCTTGGTCATCGGGTCTTTGTGTGTATCAGTGTATGCATCTGTTCAAATTTATGCACGTCTCTCCTATCAGTGTGTATTCAATGTGGCTACTTCAAATAAGTGAAACAAATCAAATGAAATAATGTCCACCGCCAGCAAGCACATGATGCGTTCAAATTTATGCATGTCTCTCCTATCAGTGTGTATTCAATGTGGCTACTTCAAATAAGTGAAACAAATCAAATGAAATAATGTCCACCGCCAGCAAGCACATGATGCTGCATTAAGGAACTAATACTATATTCTTTTATTATTCCTATTCATAAATCATTTATAAATTTACCAAATGGAAGCTTAATCTAATTAGACACAAGTTCTATTAGTATTTAAGATATCAAATTCAATTTTCATCTTGTAGATTTATTAGTATTTTTTAGTCGAAATAATAGTGAGTTCCATAAAATGTGTGGATAATAAAGAGTAAATGTAATCAACACTCACCCAACTTTAGTTTACATTACTACTAGCTTATTGAACTATAAAATATAACCCGTTGATCACCCATCCATCCAATTACTTACCCATCCATCACCCATTTAATTACCGCCAACTTCAACTAACGGAATATGTCACATGGAAGATGGAAATCCGACGTGGCACGTAACAGATTTTAAATTAGGCGGCCAAAATCATTAAAATCCCAGCAGCATGATAACTCGCTTTTGTGTAGCCCCAAAAAGGAAACAAATTCACCTCTAACTTCATGAAGAATCCTAAACATCCCCCAAAAATCCAGACCGAAACCTTGAATTTCATAACATGTCCCTGACCTCTCAATCACACATGCCTTGCTCTGGTATAATTTATTAAAGCACCCATATATCAGAGAAAAGGGAAGATTATAATGTCATTTCTCAGTCCACTGACATTAGGATTTGTATATGGGATAAATTCGTAAACATTGTGATTATTGGAGCCCATTTTAGCTGCTTCAAATCTTCAATAGGTTGGAAGGCAAAGTTAAATATTCTAGTAAAACATAATCACTCGCTTATATGGATTATGATTTCATTTTATCTGTGCACAAAGAAATATTGTGAGTGGTCTTTGGAAATTGAAATGGAAACCTGTCTTTTGATATATCTGTTCGGCTAGAGGGTATGAAAGGAAGGGATATCCACCTCAACAGGCATTTCGAAGGCTGCTTTTGAAGGCTAAATGTACAGGAAGGGATATCCACCTCCTCTTCTGCACAACAATTAGTATAAGAAGCATTATAAACAAGTCGAGGATCTGCTGCTTTTGAAGGTTGAATGTGGCCTGCACGAGCTGAAATGGATTTGTTATATTCCCATCCAAGTCTATTGTTAATGTTTAATTTTGATGTCTGAATGTGGCCTTAAGAATTACGGCTACAGCTACAACATGAAGGCAAGACATGGATGTTCCAGATTCAATGGCGTATGACACGGCAATGATCTTGAGCCACTTTTAAGAGAGAAGATGCTTCACTCAATACCCAAGGCTTGTTCCAAAAATTTTGGTTTTGCTCAGGATTATGTAGACTGAGATTAATCAACTTGGAATTTCGATAATTGGATTCATATCTGGGAGAACATTGATGCCGATGAAGAGGGAATGAGGGCTCTAGTCTGAGTATAGAGAAACCAATGTTTTTAGAGAAAACATGTTTTAAATTTTCATGGGATTTTACCAATTTTGGCCCAATTGGCCTGATTTAAAGCTTGTTATGTGCCACTTTGGATTTCCGTCCGTTACGTGGCGCATTCCGTTAATTGAAGCTGACAGAGATTAAATGGATGATGAATGGATAAGTAATTGAATAATTGAGTGAGCAAAGAGTTATATTTTATAGTTCATTGAACAAGTGGTAATGTAAACTTAAGTTGAACAATCATTAATTAAATTTATTCGGATAATAAATAAGTAATAATTATAAATATGTGATTAAAATTAAAAAAAGAAAGGTAATTTACAGATTAATCAAGCATTTTTTTCTTTTTAATATTTGCCATATTTGACTTTAATTGAATAGAAAAAAAATTTAGCAAAGTTTTGCACAATTTCTATACAAATTATAAACTGATTTATATACACTTAAATTAAATATTACTTTCATTCATAATTACACTTTCTTATTATCTACACATTTCACGGGTTGATTACAATTCCTAAATTATTTATAAATAATTTATAAATAATTTATAAATTTGTCACCTAAATTATTATTGTTGTAAAAGTTACAGATAAAATTTTAAACGGCCTAAATTTTCCTTCTATACTGTTAAAGCGGGTCATTATCCTTAAACCCTAGCGATCTTTTCATCACCGATAATCGAAAATTTATGTTTTATTTCAGGCAATTATCCTTTAGGTGGTCTGAATATTCCAGTTTCGAGTAGAATTCAGGTTTAGTCTCCTTTTTCTTGTTCCGATTCATTTATTGTTCAGTATTAATTCCCTAAATTAGTCAGCATCTTTACTCAAATTATTGCCAAGTTTAAAAATTGGTAGCTTATGTACTGATTTCCTGTTTCAATATGTGGCTTATTACAAATGTTAAATGTTCGTTGATATTATATTTTGGCGTTTCCCCGATGTTTGGAAGTGAGGGAATTACCCATTTTTGGGTCTGTGTAAGATTACACAGCATGCTTGAGATTTATTCTTGTTCAAGAATGATGCGGAAGCAATTGTTCGTGTTGGAAAAGAGAAAAGTAAATTGAGAAGAGATAAAAAGAGGGTTAATCTGAGGAAACCCGACCTCCCAAGTATTAGTTTTCGAGGAGCTAAACCTCCAATTTATAATCAGGAGTTGCAACTGATTTCCATACCTCCATATTCCCTCATTGCTTACACTTCAAATACAAAAGTAAATAAAACATCACTCCTAAAACTAGGTGAGTTGCAAATAATTTCCATTCATCCGTGTCCCTTGCTTTCTTACACTTTTAAATACAAAGAAATTTGACTTCTAAAACTAGGGAGCATTACTTGCTCCACAACCCCGTTGTCTCCTTTATGAATAAAATAAAGCCACACATAAAAACTAGCTTAGAAGAATTCATAAAAAATAAAACATATAATTACAAATTACAATTATGTAACATTCCAGCCCCCTTAGAATCACCCTTGTCCTCAAGGAGGGTGGGCTTTCTCAAAATAATTCGTCTCTTTTTCCTTTTTTGTTTCCATTTATTGTTAGTTATGATGGTGTATTGATAATTTCTTTATCAACAAGAATGAGAGGATCGTCAAACTTCGACAACATGCGCATTAGACCAAAGCTATACTTTTGAACCATAACAGGAATGAAGGATTCCATTGCAGAAACCGGATACTTAAGATCTGATGGACCACATACATTTACCTTAAAAGTTGGAGTATGCCAAAAGAAATTTGGCTTTGTACCCTGCAAGTTCCACTTTAATTTTTGGTTTGATAATTCATCTTTTCTCGCCTGATATTCTTGGCATCTTGTCTGCACAGTGGTAGGAATGGTTGGAGAAGTTTCTAGCATTACAATTGGCATCACTTTTTGAGTTTCCTGCTTATTGAATCAGGAAAAATTCTTCATCGGATTTGTTAGTGGGGATATGCAAACGGTTTGCATGCGATAGCATTCTCCACTTACCGCATTTTGATCTTGAATATTACTAGACTCTACATTTTGCAAATAAGAATTAGATGTGCCGATATCCACTAGGCTCTGCTGTGTCTCCACCATTTGTTCTGAACTCATTCTGTATTGTTTATTTGCTTTCCACAATCTTGATATTTCGTCCATTTTGCACAAGAATTTCTTTGTAAATTCCTTTTTGTTCAAGAATCATAAATTCTACCATTTTTTGTGTTCTCTCTAGACGCTAATCCTTTGCTGGGATTTTCTCATTTTGTTACATGTGCTCTGATACCAAATGATACGAATGCAAATTTATTCCTATTGAGGAATAGAAAAGTAAATTGAGAAGAGATGAAAAGAGGTTAATTCAAGGACATCGGCCTCCCAAGTATTGGTTTCGAGGACCATTAACCTCCAAATTACATAGCATTCCTTGCTTACACTTTAATTACAAATGAAGCATAACTCCTAAATCTAGGTAGCATTACTTGCTCCTCAACTAACTTAGACTAATTCATAAAATAAATCAAACATAAAAATTACAATAAAATAAATTATAAATTCGTAACAAAAACCAATACTTGGGAGGTCGGGTTTCCTTGACTTAACCCTCTTTTTATCTCTTCTCAATATACTTCTCTATTTTCCAATATTAACAATTCATGTTCGTATCAAAGAATTTCTTTCTTATAAAGTTGTTTTTCCATGCTCCCAATTCTGCATTTTGTTAAGCTAAAAGTGTGCTTAATTCTTATCACATTAGTGTATAACTCCAAAAAAATTATGATTCTATTCTCGAAATTCTTCTAATTTTAGATACTAATGCATTGGTAGAAGGTGTGGGTCCTAAAATTAGCCATGTGATTCATTATAATTTGTTCCTATTTTCGTGCTTATTCAAATGTTTAAGAATTAAGCACACTTTTGGCTTTCTAGGTAGAATATTATTCTTGAAGTGATGTAATTGAAAAGCTTGTTTTGTTACCTTTAGTTTATATTTTTTGGTGATATTTTTCTTTCTTTCATTTCGTTTTGTTTCTGGATTTGTTTTCATGGTAACATCCTTTGGGATAATCAAATACCCCTTTTGGTAAAAATGAAAGGCAGCAAAAAACAATTGAGGGAAGGGGGATAATAAGATTGGTCTCAAATTAGAAGCCAGAATATAACATTTCCCATTCCTGAGATATAGAAGTTAATTACGACTTATAGAATTGGCTGATTTCATTCAAAGCCATGAGTACGCCTGTATATGTAGATATGATAATGATGAGGATGTGATTAGCTAAACCTGTTGATATGCTTGGGAGATAATTACAAGTGAATTACAACTAATCACCCTAAAGCAATAATGTCTTGAATCTTGAGTTAAGACTTCCACTGAAGCACTGTTGGATGAGTACTTGAAATGATACTCAATCTCAGACTCCTATTGAATTAGTTCTTCTTAACATGGTATTGATAATGGAGGTGGCAGTGATTCAAATCTAATTCACTGTGGTTCAGCCTTTACAGTTTGGAAATCAGTGTGGAGAAGGAAGGAAAAATGCCACTGGCACTGTTTTTTTTTTTGGTAAGAGATGAGCTTGTCACTATTAGGATTATACCTACTATTGGCATATGTAGTATATAGTGCACCAGAGTATACAATCTGTAAAAAGTCATTCATGCTTGGGCTGAACCCTGAATGTATCTTATTCACCTAGAGTTGTTAAATATTTGGCAACTCATATTTTTATGTCTTTTGCAGGCAGGAGCAGATGGTGGTTGAGTGATGTAAAGGAGTATTGTACAATATTGAGAGCAGGAAACATCTAGTGTTGGATATTGAGGTTATCATTAGAAAATTTGAGTTGGAGGAAACATATTTGTAGGATTTCTGTTCATTTCATTTATAGCTGCAAGTGTGATGTCTGAAGTGGCATAGAATTCCTTTCCAGCGAGTGTTTAGTTTCTTGGCAACCTGCATTATTCGCTGATTGTTGTTGCCCTGAATAGTTAATAGGCTGATTATAGGCCCAGCAACTAATCACCTCTTGTCTAGTGGTGTCCAGAAGTGATTTGGGTATTAATACTGTGAAAGAGTGACACCCAAGCTTTTCCTTCATAACTAGCTTATGTGATCCGTAGTTTCATTATCACTTACTAGAACAAAGTAGTTTATATAAAGCCGAGTCTTAGCATGCGTTACTTTATACTTTTGCCATTTTGGGACCTCCTGACTGTCATCTTGGAATATACAGTTCTTAGTTATCATGTTGTGTTGACATTTGCATCTTAAGTTCATAAATTTGCGCCTTAACAGTACGTGAAATTTGATTTTGTCATTATTCTCTTCTCAGATAATTACGAGGTCGATTCCAACATTTAGCCATAGAGCTTTGATTCATCATGAACCTGGGGATGGCATCTCTAACCAAGCCTCTATCTAGTATTTCAGCAAGTACTGTTGGTCATGTGCATCATAAGCGCTTGAAGTTATGGAACTCTCAGAATCTGCTTAATGCAAGCACTTTACTGCATACAAGTCATAAGCACTTAACTATTTGCTGCACAAATATGTCTCCTTGGGAATCTGCTTCGGTAACATATTCTCCTCATAGTGAAGGAAAACTACTGAAAGATACGACCAATATCTTTGATACTTTGAGTTCTGGTGAGACAGCTGAAGCTTCGGTAGTCAATGCTGAAGAGATAACAGTTCCAAGCAAACAGTCACCTTTGCAGCACCAGTACCTTAAATGGCCTATATGGGTTCTTGGCCCTACTCTTCTCTTAGCCACGGGCATAGCGCCCACCTTGTGGTTGCCACTTTCATCAATTTTCCTTGGTCCGAATATAGCCAGCCTTCTTTCTTTGGTTGGACTTGACTGCATTTTTAATCTCGGCGCATCTCTCTTTCTTCTCATGGCCGATTCTTGTGCAAGTCCAAAAAACAGTACTCAAGGGTGCAGCAGCAAGCCTCCTTCCAGTTATCAGTTTTGGAACATGGTTGCAAACATACTTGGATACATTATTCCTTTGACAATGCTCTTGGGTTCTCAAAAGGGTCTTCTTCAGCCTCAGTTACCTTTTATTTCATTTGCAGTTATATTAGGTCCTTATCTTCTGCTTCTGACAGTACAGACACTCACCGAGATGCTAACCTGGCACTGGGAGTCACCAGTATGGTTAGTGACTCCGGTTGTCTATGAAGCATATCGTTTGTTGCAACTGATGAGGGGGCTGAAGCTTGGCGTTGAGCTTGGTGCACCATCATGGATGGTGCATACTATTAGGGGCTTGGTGTGCGGTTGGGTGCTTGTTCTTGGAATGCAGCTCATGAGGGTCGTTTGGTACACAGGTTTTACTGCTCGTACTTATAATCAAGGGTCGACTGCTTCTGTTGATGGTAATTGATTCTTGCTGATGAAGCTGTTACTGACCTCATGTACAAAATCTATTAGTACACTTTTGAAATTTGGAAGGGTTTAATTTGATAAAAATTGTAATAATATTTGTCGAAGAGAAATCGATGAGACAAGCAAATGCTTGGTGGCTACTATGATAATTGTCTTATATTGCATGCTTATGACAAGGATATATTTGTAGAAATGATAGAATGAGAAGTTGCAATTTTCGTTAATCTCTTTCTTCCTACCCTTCCCCCGAGCATGCTGAGTAGTTAGTGGACCTTGTGGCTAGTATTGATCGTCGGCTCAGCAAACTCCCTGGTGGTTGAGTGGTCGGCCTCGGTGGAGTTAAACCTTTTTTTAATGCTTTAATTATCTCACGCGGCCTTCCAATTAAGCCACGATCTTTTGAAGTTGGCTATGGTATAGAGTATGTGCTTATAAGGTGTAGATTTTACAGAATGTTCTTTTTGGCTCAGTCATTTTCTCATTGGGATACTTTGCATTATTTTTTAGTGAGGCGTACATAGCTGGGGTTAATCTATCTATGGTAATTGTAAACATGGTAAAATACAATTATATACATAATTATGGTAATATAAGTTGTCTGTAATCTTTGTTGATCTTATTGATATCCCACCTCAAATTAATATTGGATGATCTAGAAGCATTAATTTGCTGACGAGAAACTGATGTCGTTGTCGAGTCGTTGCTTTGGTAAATAGATATGAACTTATATGTGGAAGAGTAACAATTCGAGCATCATAAACCTCATGTACAGAGTGACAATCCACTTCAATAAGTTTAATGCATTCATAGAACACATGATTAGCAGTCATTTGAATGGCACCATTATTGTCAGCATGGAGTAGGCTCGAGCTGAGGGCAATCAAGCTTTTCTAAGAAACTCTAAAGCCAAAGAATCTCAAAGACACATTTTTGCTTCTTACTTCATCATGAAATGAGTGCACTCCCAAGGACCATACACTAACCTTTTAATTGAGCGACGAATATCCACACATCCAGCCTAATCAACATCATTATAGCCCACTAATTCAAGAAGAGAACTAATTGGGAAGAAAATGTCCTTTTCTAGCGTGCCTGGCAAGTATCTAATAATATGACGAACCATGGCCAAGTGGAGGTGTCCTGGGGCGTGCATAAACTGACAGGCTTGTTGGATAGAAGAAGAGATATCGAGTCGTATAATAGTGAGGTAATTCAAATTACCCACTAGCTGACGATATAATGAAGGGATCGGAAAGAAGATTACGCTCTACATTGCAATACTTCACATTCACCTTAAGAGGAGTCTAAATAGATCGACCATCCTAAAGACTAGCCAAAGTAATCAACTCCTCCGTATATTTATGTTGATGCAGGTAAGTCCCAGCTAAGGTTGATAGTACTTCAAGACACAATAAATATTGCAAAGGACCCAAATCCTTCATATGAAAAGACTCCTGAAGTCAGTCTTGAAGGTGAGATATCACTTCAGAGTCAATCCCGATAATAATTTATTACCCACATATTTCAGAAAAGGCACAATACTCGCCTTGGTGTCATAGATAAAGAGAGACGAATCATACTGGCTCTAGGTAAACTAGAAATCCAGAAGAGTGGAACGAAACTTATTAAACCAAGCGTGAGGAGTTTGTTTCAATCCATAAAACAATCGATTTAGCTTACAAACATTGGAAGAGTGTAATATAAATCTCTTCCTTAATGTCGCCATGCAAGAAAGCATTCTTAACTTCCGTCTGTCGCAAAGACCATCCCTGGAGGCAGCTATAGCAAGAACGGTGCAAACTATTGTCATTTTGGTAATAGGGGCAAATGTCTCCTCGTAATCCACACCATATTTTTTATGATTACCAAGATCCACCATCGAGCTTTAGAGCGATCTAGTAAACTATCAGAGCCGAACTTAACATAATAGACCCATTTGCCTCCAATATGTTTGATCCTAGGAGGACAAGAAACAATATCCCATGTGTAATTCTCCTGAAGAGCTTAAAGTTCCTCTTACATAG
Organism: Fraxinus anomala; assembly: GCA_903798345.1. NCBI lineage: Eukaryota > Viridiplantae > Streptophyta > Magnoliopsida > Lamiales > Oleaceae > Fraxinus > Fraxinus anomala. The sequence goes on from CAIGRN010069207.1 coordinate 11,867, forward strand.
CTTTCTCCCAATAGTGTTGGGTAACTGCCTGAGACTAAGAAGTAGAAATTGAGATATGAGATAAGGTTATAAAGTAACCATACCAATCGAAAGGGCCAGTAATACAAATGGATCGCCTAAGAACAATAGAGATTGGAATGAGATTAGGGTTGGGAAGGGGCAGTGGGACTAGAGACCATTATCGTCGATATACTTTGAAAATCAATAGATCGAGAGCCATCCTTAAAACTAAGGAATGGAGCCAAATCAGAATAGGACATAATAGTTTGACGAAAGTAATATTGATTCTAAAAAAAACCACATTCCAAGAAATATGAAAGCGATTAACAAGATCATCATAACAAACAAAACCCTTATGAGCAATATTGTTACCCATGAAACCACATCGTACGGATTGAGCAACAAGTTTATGACATTCATGAAGAGGCATATGAAAAAAGTAAATACACCCAAAAGTATGTAACATGTCATAGCTAGAATGTTTACCATACAGATGGAAATGTGGTGAGTCAAAGTCCAAATTCTGAGTATGAAGTCGATTAATCAAGTGTACAGCTATAGAGAGAGCTTCTACCCAAAATTTGGGCGACACCGAAGATTCCAAGAGCAAAACACGAACAACATCTAACAAGTGAAGATTCTTTCTTTTGGCAAGTCCATTCTACAAAATAGTAAATGGACAAAAACATTGAAAGAGAATACCCTTTTGTTGCAAGAAAGTCTGACAATCATGAGACATATATTCCATATTGTTGTCGAACCTCAGAATCTGAATATTGGCAGAGAACTATGTCTCAATGTAAGTTACAAAAGTCTTATAAGTGGTACCGACATTACTTTTAGAATGAAAAGAATATATCCAAGTGTCACAAGTAGAATTATCAATAAAGGTCACACAATATTTATAAAGAGCATGTGAAGTGGTGGGTGCTACTCCCCAAACGTTACTATGAATAATTTTAAAACATTTATCAGTACGACTGCCATGAGTGGAAAATAGAAGTCTTACTTTTCCCCAAATTTACAATTATCGCAATCAAAGGTCAAAATTGAGAATTGATACAGGTATTTATTTCCTAAAAAATCACATTTCAACAAATGAGACAAAATTAAAGTTTTTGGATGCCTAATCTTTTATGCCAAATTTCATGCTTATGTCCAACACTAATGCGAGCCAAAGACATAGCAGTACGAATAGTAAACTATAATAGAAACAATCTTCTAATTTTAGACCTATTCGGGATCACCTTCCTTGACCTATGATCCCGCATAAGACAACCAACATAAGAAAAACACACATCACAGTTTATTATCAACTAATTGACCTTCCGAAGTTAGTAGATAAGCCCAAAGACACAAAAATATTATCAAAAGAAGGCCCAATATCATCAACAATAGTAATCGGAAGGGTACTGTCGTTAGCAATTTGAATGTGATGTGTGCTAGTATGGCATCAGATGTTGTGCAAGGAATCATAACTACCTATAATATGATTTGATGCCCATGAAACAACAAACCAATGAGAAGAAATAACTTGACATTTACCATATAAGCTTAAGGCAGAGAAGGCGGTAATAATCATCCGTTGAACCACTTTTGGGATAAGAACTCGTAGACTGGTACTAGCTTGTGAGAGTGCTAGAGTAGGACCCTAAACATTAGCTTAAAATGCTTGAGCTTTTCAGTTTCGAGGTCGTGCGGGACAGTCCTTGAGGATATGTCTTGGTTGCTTACAGTAATGGTAGACTTTATAAGGACAATTACAAGCAATATGATTGTACCCTTTGTAGCAAAAACATTTAAGTATACCCTTTCCCCGCCCTTGGGCGACATATGCAACGGTCATGTTCACTATGAAAGTGCAAACTACAAGTGCACGGGTCGCGTACAAGTAATAAAGTGAACTTTTTGAGTCTGAATTATCAATCTCTCGATGAATGTTTACTTTCGATTCCACAACTTTAATTAATTTAATTCTAAAAATAAAAAGAAATACACACATTAAATGTTTTGATTTTGAAAATGAGAAAAAATAACTAAAACTCTACAAAATAAGAAAACATAAACACTTGAAAATTTCGGAGGAAAACGTGATGGGATTCATGGTTTCACTTAACTATCGCCTAATTAATTTCTCCATAAGCCAATTAATAAATTACTCGTTTACGATGTTAAACACGATTTTTCAAGTTTTGTTAATTACCTCTTTCGAGAAAAATTAACGCTAATTGATTTGTTTAACTTACTGTATCTCTATATCGATTAAAACCAAACAACTGCATTAAATCTTTGTGAAAATAGCTCATTGGGTCACATAGGGTTAGGGGTATATCTCTACCCCTTATGCAAACCTAGGTTTTTTACTGTTTGGTCTAAAATACACAATCTTCTATCGAACAATGTACAAATCATTAAACATAATCATTCGTTGGCTACACAAACGAAAATGCAAGAAGGTAGAAACACGTGAAAATAAGTATTTAAACATTAAAAAGAAAATATTGAAATTAATCTAAGTTAGGTTAACTTTCAACCATAAATCCCAATAATAAAACTTAGCACATGTTATATAAATGATAAAAATGATTTTTTTTTATTTATAACAATCTATTACAAGTTTGGCAAAATAATGGAGAAAATACAAGATCATAGATAAAACCCTTTTTTGAAACTTGAACTTGATTTTCCAAATATTTTTCCACATTCCTTATTGTATTATCCTTGTGTGCTCTATGATTTTCCTCCAAAAATTACAAGTAAAAAAGAAAAAGAAAAGAAAAACAAAGGAAAAAGAAAAGAGAGGCAAAAAAAAAACCCAAGAGAAGAAGACGAGCATGTTGTCGTTTCCAGGTTTTAAAAATTGTCGCCTAATTAATTTTTACACAAGCCAATTAATGAATTGCTCGTTTACGATATTTGTCCTGATTTTTCAAGTTTAGCTAATTACCTTTCTCGAGCGAAATAACATTAATTGATTGGTTTAACCTACTATATATTTATGTCGATTAAAATCAAACAACCACATTAATTTTTTGTGAAAATAGCTCATTCGGTCACCTAGGGTCAAGATATATCTCTATCCACTACACAAAACTAGGGTTTGTACTATTTGATTTGAAATGTACAATCTTCTCTCGAACAATGTACAAATCTCTAAACGTAATCATTTATTGGTCACATAAATAAAAATGCAAAAAATACAATAGTAGAAACACATGAAAATAAGTATTTAAACATTAAAAAGAAAATATTGAAATTAATCCGAACTAGGTTAACTTTCAACCATAAATTTATACAATAAAACTTAGCACATGTTATATATATGATAAAAAGGTGAATCTTTATAACAATCCATTACAAGTTTGGCAAAATAATGAAGAAAATATAAGATTATAGATAAAATCATTTTTTGAAGTTAGGACTTGACTTTCCCAAATATTTTTCCACCTTCCTTGATGTATTCTCCTTGTGTGCTTTATGATTTCCCCCCTAAAATTACAAGTAAAAATGAAGGAAAAAAATAAGATAAAAACGAAGGAAAAAAAGAGAAAGGAAAAAAAGAAAAGAAAGGCAAAATGAAATAATAATAATAATAAAAGCAAGAGAAGAAGACAAGAACATGCCGCCGTTTTCAAGTTAAAAACCTAGGCAAAATAAAAAATTTGTAGCTCAAGTCTCTGGGTTTTGTAAGAGAATACAAAACGATCCATAGTCTTTTTTTTTTTGTTTGTTTAAAAAAGTAGCGCCTAGGCGCCAACTCTCTCTCTCTCTCTCCCTCTCTTTCTATTTTTGTGCACACAAGTCCTCTAACAATTTGCACTCAAGGTCCTTCAACTTTGATCTTGTATAATTTGTTCATCAGATTTTGACTTTCATATCAATGATGACCTCCAAAAATTTGCAACCTCGGGTCCTTGAACTTTTCGACTTGTTCAAATTCACAATTTTGAATGATTTTGGTCATTTTCTCCTCATTTTTGCATTGTTCTAATTTCTTGGGTGATTTTTACTTACAAAAGTAATAATTACATAATTGTAAGTAAAAATTCGCCCACTTTTATCAATAATAAACATATTTAGGTATTAAATAAGTGTGCAAAAACACACTTATTAGGTCACCACATCATATGAAGATATATTAGCTTCCATGGTAGTTTGGGCATCCAATTGTTGCTCCTCACGCAATAGTTCACCCAAGCACACATCTAAAGAAGGAACTGAATCGCGATTTAATAAACTCATTCGAACAACTTCAAATTCAAGTCGTAATTTCATAAAAAAATGATCTCGCTTACTATCCTCTTGTAGAGCTCCGCCACAAGAACATTAACATGAATTATGCTAGAGTACTGACTTCCCAAGTTTAGAAAACTAGATTAATATTGCTCAATAGTAAAATTACCTTGAGTGTAGTCGCCAATCTCTAACTCCAACCGAAATCTCCCTACATTGTTGTCTTGATAATAAATTCACTTTAAGTACTCCCACATCTCCTTAGCAATAGTGAAAAAACGTAAATTATTCACCATGTGCGCTTCCATATATCCTAAAATCCAAGAAATAATACAAGCATCTTTCGTTTCCCAAGCATTGAAATCCTTAGCATCGGGCGCTTTAGATGACTCATTAATATGATCCTAAAACTCATCCCTTTTTAGAAACATCTTTAACTGGAATTCCCATATATGATAATTATTTCCCGTAAACGTAACACAAAATGCTTTAATCGACATACCTTTTTACTGCAAAAGAATCACCCACAAAAAAAAAACCTCACAAAAAGAAAAATTTGAAGCCTACAAAAAGGAACCATGAGCCCAACTGATATAAGCCTTCATAAAAAATAATAATTAAAGAACCAACAACCATCACAAGTGAATCCACACAAGTAAACATGCCTTAGATCACATAATCCATGCACATAAACCCACAGAGAAGCCAACAATTCTCAGATAGAACTCCGATCACCCACCAAAATTAGCCATAGTGAATTGATACCCACCGATGAAGAAGAAAGCAGACACTGTCGATTCCAAGAGGTGAGCCAAAACTAAATCTTTCACACTGCAACCACACTACCATTGATCATCGCACCTGACATAGATGATATCAACTGTCGACCTAGAATCCCAAACAGGACTACTAGAAAGCAAGAACACTCTAAAGGACTGAAGACCAACGCGGAACCAGAGACAAATGAAATTAACCTAAGACTTAGTGATTTAGAGGTAAGCTCTGATACCATGATAATATTTTTTGGTTGAATCATTTTTCCATTGGGATCTTTTGGCATTATACAGAAAGAAGATTAGATATATATAGCTAGGGTTAATCTATTTATGATAACTGTAAATATGATAAAATACAATTATATAAATAATTATGGTAATATAAACTGTCCGTAATCTTCATCAATCTTATCGACAAGTTAGTAGTAATTTGTGCGCCCTATAAGTGTTGGATAAACTTCAAGTATGGAGTGACAAACAACTTCCAGAAAGTTTTCAAAAATAACTTCCACATTCTGTCGAAATTTCGGCAAAATAACGGTAGGAAATGTACTCCAAAAGAATCTTCAAAAAATGTGCAGTATACAGAAATAATATCAAAGTCGAGACAAGTGTTGAACACTTTGTCCTTAAGTCGAATTTACCTGCAACGGTGCCTACGATTTATGGCAATCAACTCTCAAGATATAATGACTATCTTTTTGTGTGAATAGCACTACAACACACAAGAAACGGCGAACGAGAACTTGGTTTACGAACTCCGGTATGCAAGTGAAGAAAACCAGAATTTATACAACAAGAATGTAAGAATTTGGTTGAGAAATTAAAGAAAATAAATGCTATATGATTGCATATCATTGGTGTGAAGATTGAGACGTCCAAGAGGTCCTATATATAGAGGATGAGGGGTTGTGAATGAAATGTCTCACCCCAAACTCTGCCAAAAGTCGCACCATTCACCTGTCGCCATCGCCTCGCTTGAACGATAAAAACTGTGAGTTTTTCGCTAACCTGTCATTGGCCTTCGAGCGACAGTCTACCTATAAGCTAGCAACGGCCATTGTCAATTTTTCAGACAGCTTTCTATATTTTCTTCCAAACATTGAGCCGCAATTTCTCATTCATTCGGAATTGATTTTAAGATTCCAAATATACCACGACGATCTAATCGACGAGTAGAACATGTTGATCTATTTACTTTTGTAATTTGACCATCGAATAAAGTTCGAATATTTGACCGAAATTGACACAAAAGTCATTTTTTCCAAGTTGGTTTTATCACTTAACCAAAATTTAATCTTTCAAACCATTTTCCAACAATCCCCCACATGAATGGAAATTTCGCGATATGCACAACAAATGCAAATGAATGTAGACTCTAACAACGAAGTTCGTGCGACAAGTTATAGCATCAAGATAGGTGGCTTGAGGCTTTGAACTTTCCTTAGTTGAATACAATCTAATTTACTAGGCTAGTTGGTGAACGCGATGTCTTGAACCATTCAGCCGTTCGTGTAAATTTAGGCAACTGCACCAACACTATAACTCATCTAACCATTTCGGTTCTCATGGTTATGTCCATTTTGGCCCTGAACAACTCTTGATTTCATAAGTGCTTTCGGAGAATTAAACATCAAATTCTCGTAGAAACGGCCCAACTTCACACTTACATAGGTGA
>CAIGRN010069212.1:0-12475 GCA_903798345.1 Fraxinus anomala
TAAATAAATTATAAAATTTAAAACCATCCTCCTTCATTATAGCGGGCTTGGGACCCGGTACAATTATCGTATGCGGAGTTAAAATTATACACGAATAAAATATTTCGTGTATAATTTTTCATGAAACAAAATTTTTTAAAAATTACGGATTTTTTGAAACTAATCAATTTAAATATTTATAATATCTTATGCTAGAATCTGCTGCAACTCTTCGATCATTATACTGTCAATTTGTTCTTGAAAACGTAATTCCGCACATTCCAATCTTTCAAACATATTGAAGCCTCCAATATATATATAGCTATGTCAACGAGTCAAGCCGAAAAAAAAGCTCGGGCTCGGGTTTAGCTTTTTTTAGCAAAGATTTTTTGGGCCTGAGCCGAGCCGAGCAAAGCTCGGAAAAAAATAATGAGGCTCGGCCCGAGCAGCCCGAGTCGATGAGCTTTTTTGCCATCCCTATAGGAATCTGGTTAATTGAAACTCGCTGAACGATTGATGTCACAAATTGGAAGTTTTCGAAATTGTGTATCAGAAGATCGAACAAGGAGAGAATCTACAGAGTACTTACTAGAGTAAATAAGTTCGATTCTCACCGTCGAAATATGGTTAATTGAATTTATGACTAGTTCGGAGAAATCAATGGCATATGGCCAGTTCTCTTGAATTTGTGACCTACGACCTATGTGTTTTGACATGTGACCCTAGACATGTAAATTGTTAAATTTGATATTGATCCAATGGCTTGTGACTAGTCCTTTTGGATCTGTGAACATTGATCATTTACTTTTGCAATATGACCCATGACCTATAACATATGAATTGTGATATGTGAACTTGAGTCTGTGACTTGTTGTCAGTGCAAAAAGACATGTGACATATGATATGTGACAAATTAGTTTTGACTTGTGACCTGTTGATTGTGACCTGCAAACATCATATGTGACCAGTTCTGTTTTATCTGTAATCTATGCACAATTACTCGTAACCTATCACCACCACCAGTGGATTGTGACCCTTGACCTGCAAGCATGATCTATGACCAGTGCTGTTCGATATGTGACATATGAAAATTTATCTGTGACCTATGCAGAATGACCTATGACCTGGTACATGTGACCTGGTATATCTGAGACACTATGAACATGTCAACATCGCCAGCACAACTACCACAAAACAACAACAAAATCATCGCAAAACCACCACAAATCGTGGCAAAACCACCAAAAAACACCACATATCGCTGCAAAACACCACAAATCGATCAATTTGGTCAATATGTGAAGGCAAGAGTAGCAACCCAGAAGCAACAAGCGACATTGTGATCTCGCTGCAGAAGCCAAGCTAATGCAACTCCGAAAAGTTCAGATCGTCGCACGCCCAAGCTAATGTAGAAATGGTTAGTGGGGGTGAACCTTTCACCGTCGCTCAATCACCATCAACGACGATTTGTGCATGGTGCTATGCACGATAGCGACGATTTGGCTCCACACACAGCGACACTCAGTTCGCTAGTGCCTGATAAAGTGGAAAATGTGAAATAATTTTCATCCTCAATGGCAAAGATGAGTACAAATGTGAAATAATTTCGAGTTTGAATTAGGCGGAGGTGGGGGTTTGGCAGTAGTGAGATGGGTAGATTAATCAATTTTATATTATTATTATTATTAGTTGAATTATCACCTAATTTACGGATAAGTAAACCATAAGTATAATTTTTGAAATACAATCTTTAAAAACCTGCCCCAATGTAATTTCCACTTCATTATTCCAACTTAAAACTCTCTCGACTTAAGCGAGTGTTTTAGAGAATTATCCTAAACATAATTCGAACATAAAAGTGATCTAGTTCACACTATATAGTCTCCATTACAATACTGATGTCCTTGAAGCCACTCCCAAGTCAATTTAGGGCAAAAGTGATTCATATCCTTAACTATTTTCAATGCCTTCAATGATTTATAGGTATTCAATATGACTATGTACCTAGAGAAAAAATATATTGATTGTATACAACAAATCCTAGAACATGACGTGATATTATATAGTAGAATCATGTAATCTTTCCATTGCCGATGTAGAAAGTCAGTTCTTTTTTTGTGTTCTTGGGATACAAATACTGATGGGATACACATTATGTTGAAGAATTCTTATATTAATGTATATACAATTCAAATTTATAATAATGCTCAATTCAGATGCAAGCAGTGATGCTAAAAATGTTCACCAGACATGTTTATGCTGCTTGGGAAGGTGTAGGTGTCAAAGTTGATAGCCAATCCAATAAAGCCTTATTAACTTCGGCTGGAACTTCATCGTGTGGACAATGTCCTGCTTGTAGGTTTACAAGGGAGGTATTAGGATAAAACTCCTTGATTCGAAGAGCTTTGGCAGAACCGACCCAAGGGTCTAAGTCACCCCAGAGAAGTAGCAATGGGCAAGAGAGTTTGCTCAAGACACTGTCAAGTGTGTACTTTCTTTGGTTTGACATGAATCTTGTCATAAGTCTGCAGTATCAAATGAAAGAAAATATAAGATGTAGGGGAAATATAAATAGTCAGTAAAAAATGGGTAACAAGGGACAGTTTGAATAAGGGATTGTGCTATGGATAATCTTGATCAGCACGTGTAAAAGATTCCGACATACATATAATGATGAAGATTTATGAAAGACTGTCGGAGAGTCTATATGAATGTTTGGTATAGTGCAATAGACAAGATTTTAGCTTACTTTTCTTCTTTAATACTGTTAAGTTTCCCTTATCAGACAAGCCACCCAAGTTATTTATTCAGAAAAAAAATGTGACAGTAAAAGCTATCTTTTGTTCTATTACTCCAATAAAGCATACACTGTCGATACAGGTTGTTCTGCACTGTAACCATTTTCAACTGACCTAATTCACTACCAATTAATTCAGAGGCTAAAAAGCTACAAACTGTTTATTTGGACCTTGACAAAATTCCAAAATAAGTAAAATAGAATAATGGTTTTTATCTTCCACAATAGCATGGCTACTCAACTCCAATGCACAAAATATAATTTAATCTCAGACTACATGTTCAGAAACTATTTTGATGCTCGATAAGAACTGCGAGAATCTTGATTATGTAAAATGGGGAATACAACATACCTGTAATATACTTCACCTGCATTTGGGTCATCCGCTGGCCTTGTAATTGAATCAATGAGATAATCATCAACATTTTCAGCATTTATATATACCTGAAATAAACAAAACGTACATTTCATCACGTATATTTCATGCATACTAGATAGATAAGAACTAAGAAGCATCAATATGGGCATTGGGCATGGATATGGATATGGATATGGATATGTAACTGTCATATTCTCAATAGAAATAAACCTGTCAAAGACACTACGTACGAGTTATGAACATTATGCAAGTTTATATGTTTACTTGTGTATGGTTTTCTTCTCTATCTCCATAATTGTGCATTTATAACTAAGAAAGTTAAGTTTTATATATTGGTCGTCTACTCATCTCTGTGCAAGATGGCGTACATGATTGCATAGACCATACAGACAAAAATATTTTCTTTGGCATCTTAGTGAATAAGTAGTAAATGTAATATACAACAAGATTATAGAAAGTACAACCTGTCTAAGGCCTCAAGAAAAAATAAATTTTAACTGTTATAAGATGACAAAAAGCGGCTAACTCTTGCTATGGCATCACTAAATTATCATACAAATTAAAATAATTAGTTCATTGATTTCTTAAAAATATGAAGTCAAACTATAGCTCTAAGTTGCCAGAAGATCTACAAATATTTAATGAGACAACTTATTCCAACGGTAACTTCAACAGGAAATTACCTCAACAAGTTTCTTATTCATTAATCGATTGTATCTGGATCCTACAGAATTGGCCAAAGATATCAGTCCTATTTATTTTCTAATTACCATGTTCGAGATATATTATATGACATGTGAAAGATTGTATTATGACAAAGAATAAGGACCTTTCTTGCTGGAATTAGCATGTACAAAATTAACTTTGCCTATAGAATTAAAAAGTAAAGGTTTTCATTATAAATGTCAAGGACTTGTCTTACACTCTTCAAGACAGATTCAACGCGTGCTCGTTTCTTGGCTTGCCAAAACAAAAATCCAAGAACTACACGCTGAAAAATTTCCTTCAGTGGTTTTACCATGAATTTCTGAAAGGCTGTTTCTTCAGAATCATTGGTTCCACTACTGGCATCCCCAAATTGTCCAGCAGAATTTAGCAATACCACTCCCTCAACTTGATCCTTCAAAGCAGCTGCTGATACCAAAGCAGTAAATCCTCCAAGACTGAAAAATAAATATGTAAATAAATCTTTACTTTGAACGAAGAAAAGGAATTCTTCACATTACACTAGAAGTTCACACAAGATACAGTCATGTTCTTAACAATTTAAGTTTTGTTACTTTATAAACTCATTTTTGGATTTGCTAATAATACACATAAATTGGACGAACATGTGCTTGAATGAAAAGGTAACAGTGTCAGATAAAGTAGCATATATCACCATCTTTCAAAAGTATTTATGGACAAAGTGTTCATGAACAACTAATTTAAGTCTCTCATGGTTATTAATAAACGCTAAATAAAATAATCAGTCAAGAATATGGAGCTTCAGAAGACAAAGAGTCGACATATTTCTGAAACAATATTAAACTTTTATTGATATTAAAAATATAACAGGAAAAGAAGGGCATCCAACTCAACTAAACCAACAATGAAGCAATCATATCTCCATAACCTACTTCCTATGAAAATATCTTAGTATAAATCACATTGCAATAACATCCAATTATTTTTTGGTGTAAGGAACAGATCTCGACAGCACTGACTTATTTCTTACTTCACTTAGAAACTCAGTGGCAACACCTGTTCTGATTCTAAGACCGACCATCAGACCATGCTGCTTCCAATTTCTCTCTCTCAATGGAAAATACCCAGTAACTGCAAAAGGCGATCTTAACTAAGCAATTCCAGAAAGTATCATCATGCAAGGTATTAATCATCCAAGTTAATTCCTGCTCAGATATTAACTTGCCAACTCAGCATGACCTTTAGCTTGGACTAATGGAATCAATTATGATGACCAATGGGGTAAACGTAATAAAGCTGGGTGACTAATTTTTGATATGTTTTAGTTCAGGGTACCAGGTTAACTCCAATATTCTGCAACAAGAAAAGCAACGGCATGTCTAATATCACGTAGTAGAGCCTGGCTTATCCTTCCAGGTTTCTAACATGCCCATAAACCTGAGCATGGTTGAGTTACTTCCCCTTTCTCCATTTTATAATAAATGTGGTCTGAACCTTTCCTCTCAATGTTACCTCAAAAATTTTACTCAATTATATTATCTGGAATACATTTCTAACTTTGGAAGCCATTCTTTCCAGGCTTAAAGTTCTTATTTTCAATTTCTTTTGTTATGTCCCATATTAGGACAATTGTTACACCACATTGATAACCAGGCACTTCACAATTTGGTTTTCAACCAATTGCCCAGCATAATGAAGGGATAATACACTGAATGGCCTTCACTAATATCCACTTCTAATGTATCCTGGTACATGAAAGCCTTTCTTGCTTGGCATTGCTATAACATGCAAACACAAAATTTTCTACAACACTTAATGATATACTTTTAGCAAATTGAAGTCCAGTTAGTATGAAACTTCAGCCATACCAATCAAAAAGAGGTGGGGATGATAGTATGAAGACTGATGCTAATATCCACTTTGGAGACCATGGCCTCGAAATCAAGGGTTCACTAGAACAAAACCATGACGAGTTCTAATGTCACACTTATAAAGAAGGTGAGGTTGTAATTATAACACATGGAAGAAATTGAAGACCTCTAGGCCTTGGGTATTTGTATCATCGATGTAAGCCAAATTATCAAACCTCGAGCTATTTCCTCATGAGATTTCTTCTCCATTATCTCTTCATTTCATCTTTGTACTTCAATTTTTATCAAAAGAATAAACTGCACACTATTATGGTTGGATTAGAAAGTATCACTGATCGGCCTTGTTCCTCATATGCTGAAAATTATATCCATACAACAATTTATAAATGCATTGATATTGAAACCCCCTACCAGCATATCAGGACTTTATGAGGAAAAAATTCTCTAAGAAAGATGGTCATCGATCGAATATTTGATGGAAACTCAGTGATTATAAGGCTTACAAGAAAAAAAGCAATGGAAAGCTATCAATTGCAGCAATTAGCTGAAAACCCTGAAATTACACTGCATCAAACCCCACACTCCCTTCCAAAATGTATCCTAATAAATAAGGAAGGGGTTCAATGGAAGTTTTATCAACTAAAAGTATGTATGGAAGTGTTTATAAACAGATATAAATGAGTAGCGGAAAAGTGGTTAGTACTTGTGGATTTTATGAAATGTGTAGATAAAAAGTGGTTTCAAAAGAGTGTTTATAAACGCTTCCAAAACATACGCAAAATAGAAAAACATTTGCCAAACTTCATGCTCTTTGGGATGGAGTTCCACAATCAATACACTGAATATCATTTTTATTTATTTATTTATTCTTATCTACATGATAATACATAATCACCTAATAATAATGATTCTTCAATGAAACATAGAATAGCACAATACTCCAAGGCATCAATGTGCCCTTAAGAAGTGAAGTAGGCACGATTCGGATACAATATGGATACAACAATATAGATTTATTAAAAAATTAGGATATGCGAATATGTATATTAATGTAATCTATTTAAAGATAGAGAGCACATGGGGTTAGTTGGAGAATAAGACCATAGAGCTGTTGAGAAGATTTAGCCCTGCTTAACAACCGTTATTTGGGGGAAATAGAGTTTTGAATAGTAATTTTTAGGAGAATGTGTGATTAAAAAGCAGGAAAATATTTTGGGTTTACGTGCAAAATATTTAATTGTGTGATTGTGTGGTTGAAAATAAGTACGTAGAAAAAAGAGTTTGAAAATAATGGCTATCAAACAGGGGCTTAGTATTCTTTTTTCAATTTTACATTTCTATTTTGCACGCTCATTTCTGTTTTGCATTATTGCTTCTGTTATCTATTTCTTAGGAAGTACCCAGTCATCTCTGCATATAAGTTGAATGTGATTGTTAGGCTTCGCTTATATAAACCACACTTTTAGTTTCAATAAAAATCAAGCATTAAAATCAGTAAATTGTGGTTCTATTCTCACCCAAAGAGAATACTTTCCGAATCATATTATATGTTCTGACTGGGACCTATCAATGGTATCAGAGCAGGTTGGCAATGGTGACCAACAAAGAAAGAATTGAAATCCTAGAAGTTGGGTTGGCAGTTGGAAGAAACACTCAACAAGTTTTCTGAAACTGTTAAGATTTGAGGGTCCATCTTAAAAGGTCAATCTTGTTAAGAGGAGTAGTCCAAGATCATTATTAATTGGTCTGTGTCAACATCTTTATTCGATGTGGGATATATATCCCTTAACACGCCCTCGTAAGATGGTGGCTCGTTTAAGCATACCAATCTTGAAATTTACGTGCTCACTTTTGGAGTCTTAACGGGATTGAATCGCTCGTTGGAGTATAATGGGTACTGATACTATGTTAAGATTTGAGGATCCATCTTAAAAGGTCAACCTTATTAAGAGGAGTAGTCCAAGATTTTTATTAATTGGTCTGTGTCAACATCTTTATTCGATGTGGGATATATATCCCTTAACAGAAATGATTATTGCAACCAAAGGAGCATCAAGTAACAGTACTTATGATCGAGTTGGCTCTTCACATTTGAACTATGATGAGATTGAAGGTGGTCGACATATTTTTCCATCCAAAATGGCAAAATTATAGTTTCCACGTTACTCAAGAGATGACCCAACCGAGTGGTTCAATCGGGCAGGGTAATTCTTCTAGTACGAGGACACAACAGAAGACCAGAAAGTGTCCTTGGCATCTTTCCACCTTGAAGGAAAGGCCAACTGAAAGTTACGAGTTCGACCCAACTACCAACTAGGGGGGGAGGGGGTAATAGGTGTTTGTATGCGAAATTTAAATTTGTTAATTAATAAAAGCTACAAGACAATTATTAATTTTATCTAGATAAATTCACATGCAATACTATCCTAAGTTAAATTACCGCAATTGATCTATTGCATAAAAATAAACAACACCACGAAATTGTTGACGGAGAAAACCTCTCGCAGGAAAAAAAATTTGGGCCCAAGCCAGTAGTATCTACTATAAACGATAAAGACTTATAGACCGTTCAGACTCGACTAAACCTTAGTACTTTTTGACCTCATGACTGTAATTACCACGACCCTCTTGGACTGTGTGCTTTTACACCAGCTCCCGACCTTCTGGAACCGTTTATCTCTTATGGATCACCTGAGAACTTCTCGTTCTCCTTCAACCGAAAATCCAGTCACCTTCCTGGATCTTCAGAACTGTGACGGATTATGCGGAAGTATGGGTTTTGGTGTTTTGATTATATAGATTTGATGTTTTCAATGATATGTAGGATGTATAGAATGTAATCTCTTTGATAATGTTAAAGGATAAAATTCCACATCGAATAAAGATGAAAACATAAACTAATTTATAAGAGTTTGGTCTACTCCTCTTAATAAGGTTGACCTTTTAAGATGGAACCCCAAATCTTAACATGGTATCAAAGCCCATTAAACTCTAATGAGCGATTCGATCTAATTAAAACTCAAAAAAATTGATCACACGAATTTCAAGATTAGTCTGCTCAAACAAGCCACCATCTTGCAGGGGTATGTTAAGGGATAAAATCCCACATCGAATAAAGATGAAAACATAGACCAATTTATAAGAGTTTGAACTACTCCTCTTAATAATGTTGACATTTTAAGATGGAACCCCAAATCATAACAGATAAAATAATATTCAACCAAGACTTTTCACGACTTGGGGCTTGGATATCTATAATAACTAGGTTTTAGGGGTAGTATAGGATAGATATAACTCTCGAAAATCCTAAACTAAGGTTTAATGGATAACACCGTTGTTTGAGCGAGAGTCTAACGATAGGCGAGTGACAGGCTAGCAATAATGATTCTATTCTTGACGCTCGAGCAACAGCTAGGCGGCAAACTAACATAATTTCGACAACTTTTTCCTTTGTTCTATAAACGACCCTAAGGACTCCTAGTTCATCTACACAACCTACCAATTGACTTTTTAACTTTTAAAACTCTTTTACAACTATATTTTTGTTTAAAAATTGCCAACAACTATAAAACTTAACACTAACCAATGGTGGCAATCGTTGTGACGAGCTTATAAGAAAGAAGAATGCTTATGATATGGGAAGTTTTCGTAAAGGAACAGTGGGCTCATTTTGGTCTTACAGAGTGTGAAGATTTTGATGAAGCTTTGTGATGCAGCAAAGATTGAGTTTCCAGCAGATAATTAGATTTACAGTAAGAGAACAGAATCAAAGGAGTAGTAGTATAGAACCAGTTTAAGAAAGGAAGAAGAAAGGGGTTAGAATTACATAAATAAGGGAAAAAAAGAAGAAGAGAAGGAAGAAAGGGGAACCAGAGGAAAAACCAGGGGAAAGAAGGAAAAGCAGAGGAGGAAAGCTTTGGCTGCAGGCCAAACACAATTTCATTTCAATCATTCATCATCTCCCTTTGCAAGCAAGATTACAAGCCATATATAGAAAGAAAAACAACCCTAAAAATGAAAAAGTGCTTGGGCCTGCTCAATATACTAACCCAACTACTAAACATAAATAAAAGTCCATAAACTAAATATAGATATAGTGATGTCCTCATCAACGCTCTCGAGGTGGAAGAAAAAAAACTCGACTCTGTTGAGTGGCGAATTCACAAAAGTAGGCAATCAATATGATATCAAAGGGTTCCATATCATATCTCTATACCAAAAGGCCCTAAGTCATGCCACAGGGGACGATCTTTCTGATAGACCAAATATTGAAACTCAACAAATGATGACAATGCCAGTTGCAAATTATCCCCAAGAATATGATCTAAACAAGGTGACCTTGGCAAATGAAGATTCTGTTGACTCCTATAATGCTCCAACAAATCTGGATCAAGCAGCTGGAGTTTCTCTATGAGAATCCATGAACAGTCAGAATGAGGTGGATCAACCCAACAAACAAGGAAGTATTGAATCTCGCCATTATTGGTCAACACAACTGGGTCATCTAAAATAGTATCAATTTTATAGTAATGAAGTCCTCAATATTTAAAGTAGAATGGTAGCCAAAATGTGACGGAAGATCGATGACATGTGGAATTGGACCAACATGCTTTAAAATTTTAAAAGAACCAGCACTACAAGCTTGCAATATAACATAATCCCCAATATTAAATTCAAAATTTCGTTTATGGAAATCAGCTTGAAGTTTATATGATGCATTGCTTGATTTAAGTCGTTTATCGATATCAATATGCAAGTTATGAAGATGATGTGCAAATATCTCAACTAACAAAGACAAACTAGCATGTGGGGACATGTTAATAAGGTCTAAAGGCTTCCTAGTCTTATAATCATAAACTATTTCAATGTGACTTAGACTTAGAGATCGATTCACAGAACTGTTATATATAATTTGAATTGTAAGGAGGATTAAATCCCAATTCCTATGATTGTTCTGGACTAGACACCTTAATAAATTTTCAAGACTGTGGTTAACAACTTCAGATTGACCATCAGTGTGAGGATGGCCGATAGTAGAGAATTTTAGTTTAGTGTCAACCATATGCCACAGGGTGTTCCAAAAGTGACTAGTGAAATGAATATTTCTGTCTGAGATAATGGTCTTAGGAATGCTATACAACTTGATGATCTCATTAACATACAACTTGGCAACCTTAGACATATATGAAGTCTTGCTACTAGGGATAAAGTGGCTTTCTTTCTATTAAACAAAAAGGAACATGAATTGGATCGAATGGAATATCACATCCAAATCGTACAACCAAGACCGACCAAGAGTGATGTTATCGACACCCATAGGGATGACGTCACACCAGATGTGATCCTTGTATTTAAGGGATACAATATCGAGATTCACAAGAAAAGTCTGGATACCACTTAAGGAGGTGTCCTCACTATTATCCAAGTCATCAAAATTTTCAAGTTTAAGTTTATAGTCTTGATCTTCTAACGACTCATCCATTACATCATTTTGTTCCTCACTGACTAAGGCTCGTCTCGGACATTTGGAAGAAATGTGGCCAAAGCCCATCCAGTTGAAGCACTGCAAGTGAGAAGAAGTCCTTGAAAGTTTAGGATTTTTACCCTTATTTCCCAGAATCAGAGGATTGTTGATGCAGGATGGATTGAGATTCCACCATAGAATTAATAAACAACATAAGAAGAAGAAGAAGAAGAAGAAGAAGAAGCCAGAAAAGAATCAAGGGAAAAAGAGAAACGTTGGTTGCAACCAATCTTAATTTTATCAATTCATCAACTGACTAGTTTACTTGCAAGACATATATAAAGAAAAATAAGCAAAGAAAGGGGCTTGGGCCAAACTCATTATACAAGCCCAATTAAAATTAATGAAACATAAATAAAGATAGCCCAAAAGACCCCAAAGTATGTGATGTCCTCGTCAATTCTCCAGGGATGGGAGAAAAACTCGACTCTTTTGAGTGGACAAATGATGAACGGCTGTAGTCAAGCTCCCAGTCATCAGCAAAAGTGATTGAACTCGTGCCAGTAACGAAAACTGTAGCTTATTCCCAAGAATATGATCCGACCAAGGGGGACGATCTCTCCATCTAATCAAGTACCGATACTGGACTCCAAATAACAAACACTCATGTAACTCATCTCGAGAATTTTCATTTGATTGTGCATCATGAGGATGCATCATGAGGAGCACAATCGCAGACTAACCTGTAGAGAAAAACGACGCAACATTGAAGGCTCGAATGAGCCCCAATTAGTAAACAATTCTTCTGTATTGAAAATATAACTTTCATTTAAGTGAGATGGCCAGTCAGATCGAAATCTCCGTGTGAATGATCCAAAAACTTTTTCTTCACATTTTTAGGAAAACGGATAAGAGAAATGCGCAATCGAGTAATGGTCTTAAAAAACAATTTGACAACCTGTGGAATCTCATGTAATTGAGGGAAAACTAAAACAAATTCAACATGAAAGTCATGTAACATAGTAGGTATGAGATCTAGGATATCTGAAACGCCTGCTTTTGATGGCATTGCTTTAGGTAATTTCTCAATTATGTCAATGTTAAGTGTATCGGTTACAGATGTGGTCACATTGGGGACACAATACACTGTTAACTCTCGACTTCTGTGAAAATGGAGTAAAGAACTGCACTATGATGATCATTTAAACATACCCCTAAAGATTTTATAGCTCGTGACAAGTAAGGTTTGATCGTGTCAGCATATTTCTCAAAAAGTCTTTCCACCACACTAAATATAA
>CAIGRN010069231.1:0-20279 GCA_903798345.1 Fraxinus anomala
TGTTGGGATATTATACAGGATAATGTATATGGTGCAGTCATTGATTTCTTTGAGGGTGGTCATTTGTCGAGAGAATTTGCTGATACGTCTATTGTTTTGCTTCCGAAGAGGGAGAATGCTTGTAGATGGACGGATTGCTGACCTATCAATTTATGTACAGTGTTCAATAAGCATATCACAAAGCTGTTGAACAACATATTGAGTTCATTTCTACCTTGTGTTATTTCCCCTCAATAAAGTAGATTTGTCCCCGGTCGACTTATTGGAGACAATGTTTTGTTGACCCAGGAGCTTCTACACACGCTGGATAATAAAATGGTGGATGGAATGTTATACTGAAACTTGACATGGCTAAAGCATATGATCGTATAGATTGGGGATTCATTTATTCTATACTGGAGGTGTTTGGTTTTGACTAGTTGTGGATTGATCGAATCAGACATTGTATATCGGAGTGTCGATTCTTAGTGCTTCTAAATGGGTGGCCATGTGGTTTCTTTTCTTCATCGCCAGGACTCACACAGGGAAACCCTATCTCTCCGTCCTTATTTATTATTGCTGCGGATTACTTTTCTCGATTGCTTACTCAAAGGTTTCAGACATATCACAGACATATCCTAGTATGCAGTATCGACATGGAGGTAGCACTAGTGTCTCTCATCTTGCTTTTGCTGATGATATGATTATATTTACCAATGGACAAAATAGGTCTATCAGAAGGGTCATCGATTGTTTGGAGTACTATGAGCGGGTCTCTAGCAAATTGGTGAATAGAGACAAGAGTGGTTTATATTGCCTAGGCGAGCATCTGATATTTAGATATGGAGGTTAGTGATTTTGACTGAATTTTCACACCAGAGTCAGCCGTTCACATATCTGAGAGTCCTTTTTATTTAAAAGGGTTAAGAGAAGATTTCTGTATGATGATCTCATTTAGAAATTAATTGAAGGCGTTTAACAAACAATGGTGTTAAACTACTTATCCTCATTCCAACTAACACTTATTAAAATTTTGAGATATATGTTCGCTAACATTAACAAGACACATCATCTTAATTGTATAATCTGAAAATTATGCTTATAGTTTATAAATTGAGCAATCATCAAACTTCATATTTCGAACGTCTTGCAATCATCTAGTAAACATATATCACTATAATTAATTTTCAGATGGTAAACCCTACAATAAAGACGTATCATATCTATTGATACAAATAGTATCTAGATGGTAAACATGTAGAGTGATGGGGGCCCATATATCACTATAATTAATTTTCAAGATTATAGTGATTTAGTTCAACATTTCTTCAATAAATGTTCATTTGAATTTTGCATTTTGCATTATTATTTATCAAATAATAAAATATAAGAGTTATTGAAGTTTTGGATCAATACATTGTCTATTTCAATTGTACTAATATTATTATAGAGTACCAATTAAGAAACACCATAGAAACTTTGTACTTTTCTTCTTTATTTAGTGGAGAACAAATTACTAACAATAGTAAGTTTGTCCCTTCGCATCACACAATATTGACTCTTCTAGAGTCTTGAATAAGAATTATACAGAACAACATCTAATTATTCTTCTAGTTTATTAATTTAATACAAATGTACGTTTCTTTTGGAGCAATAGATCAATATTCTTCTAAAATATTAAAATTGTAATATCATACTCTTCTAGAGCAAGTAATATTCTTTTAGAATGGTAACGTTGTGCTTCTTTGAGAGCAACAACAAATTAAACATATCAATTAAATATGACAAATAATGTGTTTACGTTTTTATTCAATTATAACATGCAAATTGAATACAAAAATTGAATATGCACAATGTAAATATTATAATCTATACATATTATCAATTAAGGAAAATGTGACAGTTTATCAATTGGAATTGATACATGGATGCGTGCTCTAGAATAATTATTTACTGTAATCATGCAATTTGTGTAAGTAATACAATATATAATTTTTAGGCTAAAGTACCAATTCAAAAGAATCTATGATCTTGTGGATAGGAATTAATGGGTTATGTACGTGATTGTTCCCAAATATATATATATATTTGAAATTAGAATCACTGATCAAAGAATTTTTTTTTTTTTGCAAGAATTTGGCTACTCTTCACATACAGATTTCTCATGAATGGATCGTTGAATTTTAATCTTAGCCCGTGAGTTTAAAGAGTAATGAATTGTGAACATCCTATTCAAATTTCATGATGATTAGACCACAAAATAATGAAATATCAACGTTTTGATCAGAGTTGTGTAGGCGCTTGGATCCTGCAAATTTTTGCACTGTTGTTCTCGAATTTTCTCTTTGTTTTGTGTAAGCTTCTTCGTACAGATAGCATGTTATAAAATTAAAGGAACAAAAGAAAAAATATAAGAGAGTGTGTATATTATTGAGAACCAATGTCTCGTATTTATAGGATTCAAAATGAGAATTACAATGTAGAGTAGATAGGATATATCTAAGTATTCTAACAAGACCAAATAGATATTAACAATTATTTCATAATTTTACAAGACTTTGATGAAATATTGACAAATGCCATTTTAAATAGTAAAATAGACCAACATATCCACAATAGAAAAAAATAAATAAACATTTTATACCAATATTGATAGGGTCCATTGAGGGCAACAAACTTACAATGATCACACTCAACTTGAACATGAACCAATTACAAGTTAAAGAGCAACTAGGATGAAACCATGCATTTACTTGTTCAAGTTACAGAGGCCAAGAGTTTGAAATTAACAAGCCAAATACCAAGTTTCATGCTGGGTATGGAAGATGAACTAAAATTAGTGTACTTAATTTAAGCTAAGTTAGAAGAAACGAAACCTGAAGTGTAGTCAGTAAGCAGTGCTCGCAGTATGCAAAATAGATCGCACGTGAACGGGATGCAAAATTTCAACTCGTAACCAAATCAATTGAATGGCTCGCATGCTAGAGAATACACCGTACGTGCTCGCAGTACAAAAATCTGAAGGCGATTTATTTCCTTCTTTCGTTTAGAACTCTATTTGTTTAATATTTTCTTGATGTTTTACGTTTTAAGTAAGGTTTTATGAGCTCCTTATATAGAGGACTCATTCTTTTCATTGTAAAACAACACATTATTGAGAGATCAAATCAAAGTAAGATTGTTTTCTTCTTGTTCTTCAATGAACTCAATTTCACACTTACCAAGAATTTCATTTTTGTGGTGTTCAACAATTTTTAGCTAGGTTCAAAAATTTTGTGATTAAGGGGTCAAGTTTCTTAATAACTTTGGTTCTTTAATTCAATAAATTATTGGGTCAAGCTTCAAACCGGGATTTTAGCTTTCTTGGGGTTGTGATTCAATATTTTGTGGGTTTCGGAGTTGCCATTGTTATGTGGGTTCACTTTAGTTGGTATCAGAGTTTTGGTTCTAAAATGAAGGTTATATCCTTACTTTCTACAATTTTTTTGTTCTAAATCTTAGAGCCACGAGAGAAAAAAGAAATAGAGAGTGAAAAAGCAAATAGAGATGTTGTTGAAGATAAATAAAAAGAAAGATGGAGCCACAAGATAGAAAAGAAAAGTCCAATGTCAGCTTCCATGAAAAAGAGAGTGAAATTGAGAGGGATTTAGTGAGAACTAACAAACCCCCCTATAATCTGGATGTATCTTTATTGTAGGGTTTCAAAGACTTGGTTCATGAAGACATGCCTATCGGGTTACCACCCATTCATGGCATTAAATAGCAAATTGAGGAGACTAACCAACCACACCCTAGATTGGATATTTCTTTGTTGCAAGGGGTTGATTACTTGTTCCCTGAGGAAGCAAAGGAGTTTCATAATCAATTGGGGAGTTTGAAGCAAAGGAAACATGTGGGTAAACATTAGTTCACTAACGACAACATATCATCATCCGATATCTAGGTTAGATGATATTCTAGTATATTGCAAGAATCTAGATGGATATGATATGCATTTGAAATGTGTTGTTAATAAAGCATGAAAAATATTTTGTCAATCTTGAGTTCCTTAACTATTTTGAGGTGAATTTATGGAAAAATTTAGGTACCAAACACTTAATTTCTACTACTCATTTTGACATTGTGTATGGTCTTAATCCACTAACTTTATTGGAATTAATTTATTTGTCTGTTGTTGAAAGAGGTAGTTTAGATAGAAGGAAGGTTGAACAAATGCATCTGGGAGATGGAACATTCCAGGTGATCGAAATGATTAATGATAATGACTACAATATGGATTTTCGAGGTGAGTATACGGTATTTATTACTTGCAATATTATTGATCTTTCTCTCTTTAATGCATGTCGAGATTTAAGGACGAATCTTCTTGAAGAGGGAAGAATGATAAGATCCATGAAGGGCAACAAACTTACAAAAATTCAACTCAACTTGAAGAGAGTTCAATGTTGAGATCGCGAGCAAATATGATCATTGAAGCCATGCAATTACTTGTTCAAGCTACGGCGGGCAACAGTTTGAAATTAACAAGCCACACACTAAGTTTCATGTTGTGATTCAATCTTTTATGGGTTTCGGAGCTACTATTCTACGTGGATTCACATCAATTTTTCTAGCTACGAATCCAAAGAATATATTAAATATTAGTTGGTTAAATACGTAACTTTATAATACATATTTAAAAAAAAAATTACTTGGCAACTTCTATTTTTTCAATTCTATTTTATTAAATATGCATATGAAATTATATCTATATATTTTGGCATTCAACTGGACTAAACCTCATTTCTGATTTTGTACAATTTATATAGTATATTTGTATATTTTATTTTAATTTTGTAGAAAGTAACTTTTTAAGTTTACGATGCTTGAAATGTTTCTTTTGGAGAAATAATTGATAAAATACAGCTATCATCTAAATTATGACCTCGATAGGCTTATTATTCAATACCACCAAAATAATTTCTCTGTCGATAGATGAGTCCAATATAAGAATTTAACCTTGAAAATACGACGTGCAATGTACTATCATTTTTATATTAAACAAACACAATAGTTAATGTTTCTGTAAAATATAGAAGCACAGTTGAGTGCATCATCGCACTAGTATAGTCATTATTTTTTGTCAATCCAATAGTCTTAACATATCATCAATAAATCAAACAGCTCTCTAAAATTTCAGGAAAAAAATGGTGTACTCACTCACCAAATCTTGTGGTATATCAATGTCGACCTAGAAACAAAGAGCCAATTCCTAGCTTTTATACCTTGAAGATGAGAACATTAAAGTTTGTGAATTACGTCATCCATAGTCAACACTTCATCGTGTGAAATTCTAGAGAAAAACTAAGATTCTTTTATTAAACAATCTATATAATATTTATCGATCAACTTTTGATAGAGACTGCTCCTTTCTTTGCCACGTGGGTGGTAAAAGGTAACGGAAGGTCAATAATAAATCTTGTAGTTTTTTCAGTTTCTATCTCTGAGGAAGATTGAAGCCAAACAATGTTCAACTTCTGATCAATTGTAAATGACTAATGCAATTAAGAATCATGATATCTTCAATTTGAATCAAGAACTTCCAACCTTCCATCCAACAATATCATATACCATTAACAATAGTGTTCACTACAACAAAAGTAGTTTTTTACGACATTTGTTTATGACGGACATGCAGTAAAAAGTTTGTTTGTACAGCATGCCTTAAATGAGAGTCATGATTATTCAATTACTTGAAATATTTATGGCATGCCAAAAAAATGTGAGATAAAAAAGTGAAATTTTTTGCAGCATGCATTTGAGCTCGCCATTAAAAATGAATTTTCTTTATTTTTAAGTGGCATTTTTATTTTATAGAATACATTTGAGCATGCCGCTGAAAATAATTTTTTTTTAAGCAAAATTTTCTACTACATCCTTAGCACGCCGTAAAAAATAGTTTTCTTTTCTTTTACTCTTTTTATACAGAATTTAGTTTTCATTTCCTTTTTCTTTTCTTTCTTTTTTTCTTTTTCCTTTTCTTTTCTTTCCTTTTTTTATCAATCAAGAATTGAAGCTGCCGTTCAATAAGCCATTCAAGTTTTTAAAATTTTTCCCAAATTGCTGATTTGACGTCACTGATTGCCGCCTCTACTCCCTCTCCAAACCCAGGTAATTTGGGGCTTATGTTGTATGTAGTAATCATTTTGGGTTCAATTAGCTATTAGTCATTCAATAAGCTATTCTTTTTGTTTGTTTTGCAGATCTACTGTCTAGTTCGACTCTAACATAGTGATCGATTCCTAGGACTACATTTCATTTTGGATGTGCTACGTTATTTCTTCGCAACCGAGGAATGTTAGAAAAGCACGTCCAACCAACATAACACAACCCCTGCCAGAGCACCGACTCTTCAAGAATAGAACATGCTGCATGTGACAAAAGTTAACTCATTATATGAACATCTATACATGGACTTGGGAGGACTATTGGTACGCCTCTTCCAGCGAGGTTCCAAGAATAGCCACATGCCAAATGAACCCCTACGTTGGGGCTGTGAGGGCGAGCCATCAGGGATGGGGCGAGATAGGTAAAAAGCTCACACATTGTGCTATTCAAAGGTAATGTAAGTTTAGACTCTCAAGCTTTAACTTAGTTGAATCTATATTCCATACATATTCTCCCAAAGATGAACCCTTTTGACGTATGTGGCTCACATCTAAAGCCTGTCTCACACTCAAATACTTATATTATCAGCTGATTTGATCATCGGAGTGCACACAGCTGCCTCTCCCACCACCAGAATAGGTCACAAGTGCAGGAATAGGTTTATGTGAATGTGAGAAGCATTGGGATCTATTGACAATTAAGGCAACCACTGGCGAGAAGCAACACCCAACAATACAATAGTGACCGCAGATCCATGACCTTTGGTCTAGCTTCTCTCCACATTAAATTTGACAATAACAAGATACTGGTGGTGTAATTACAACTTTCGTGCAGATTTTTTATTGGCAAATGAAATTAGTTAATTGTTTCAACAAACACTGAACTTTGGGTAAGATCACATTTCACTCACTATACTTAGTTTGCATCCTATTACCCACAAAACTTTATGAAGTTGCACTACATTAAACATCGGGTAACTTCCGTCACTAACCCATGCCTACGTAGATAACTGGATATACACGTGACCAATCAAATCCTTCCAAGTTAGAAATTAAATGCCAGCTCATTAAATTGCATCTCTAAACATGCCTTAGCCAAGTCAGAATAAAAAACGAGAGCTCCTTCAATGAAATGAAATCAAACCCTAATTCCCCAAAACTGAAAGCCCAGATCCTTTCTAAACGACACCCCTAAATCGATTTTGCCCCACATTCGAAGGATCGCACAGCTTGGTTGTTGAAGCCGTTCATATGGAGAGACCATATGGAGGTAATTCGAAAACATTTATCATTTTTTTTTTAATTTTCTATATTCTTGCGGTTCCTAAGAATTGAGTGTGCATTATTTTAGAATTAGTGGTTTAGATGATTCATGATTTTACAATTTTTCAATGATATGCTCGTACTTTTAAAATTTCATTCCCTGAATCAGGCATTATACCATTTTCATAGAAGCAACAAGTGATTAATGAAATGTTACAATTGCAGGACTGGTAGAAAGGAATTTTGGAGCTAGCATATTCAGGAAGCCACCGCAGGAAATGGAATCAAAATCTGTCTATTAAGCAAGTAGTGCTTGATGATGCTGAAGATTAGCAATTAACTGACCAAGCTGGAAAAGTATGTAGCCTTGCACAAATCAATTATTATTAGAATCTTCAAGGTAGTTATCCGACTGCACTTTATTTGATTCCATATGATTGAGCTACATGTCCATGGCATGCCATGTTGTATATTTTGTTATCTCAGCACAATTTATCAAGGAAATATGTGCCTTTGGAATTCTCCGTCATCATCTATTAATATGGAACCTATTACTTCATTGGGTTATTATGTTGCTTTGAGACTATTTTCAAATTTGGGTATTCTTATTGGGCTTCTTGCATTGGATTGGCACACGGAGAATAATTGCTCAATTTCGTGGTTCAACATAGATGCAGTCATATATAAATTTGAGATTCTCATATCCTTTTGCTATGACGATCCAAGGGCAGCCGATTGGGTGCTTGGAAATATATTAATTTGAAGCCACCAATTACTGATGGATTTTTCTTATTTTCCCAAGCAAATTTTAACTCTTGTCGTCTGCTTGCTTCCATGAATATTCCAAAATGAGCTTGTAGCTATCATACTCCACATATGCAGATCAATTGTCCAGAGCGGACTTCAAGCTCCTAAGTGGATAACCTGAGATTTTATTAATCATTTTTATTACTTTTGGGTGGAGTCCAAATTCTAGGTTTGGTATAATTGTCAAATAAAGTTGTGGATTTTTGGTAAAATGCACCAATAAATCATACTTTCAACACAATACAGAATGCAGAATAAATGAATACATCTTGGGCTTCACTTGTAATATTATAAGGCATAATTTACATGCTGGAAACATTTCCATTTTTCCATCTTTGCCTCCAGTGATGTGATTGTGGATCAGTTGAACATTATTTCTAGAGGATAACTCGTAAATGTTGCTATCCTGCTTTCTGGTTTATCTGAATGGACTACATATTATATTATTAGATGATAATTGCGATCATTGAAGGCGAGCCATAGCTCTTGATTTCCTTATTTATCGAAGGCAAGCCCTAGCTCATATTTCTTATTAATCGAAGGTGAGCCCTAGCTCATTGTTTTCTTATTATTGAAGGCAAGCTCTAATTCGTGGTTTTCTTATTATCGAAGGCAAGCCCTACGTTGTAAATTTCTTATTATTACAGGCAACATTCTATGAGTTCTCGTTCCTTGAATAAAAGAAAAGGTAAAATCTAGAAGTGTTTGCTCATGAAAAAGGAGCATCTTTGTGGCCCCAGCTAGACGTGTTTGCCCTTACAAAATGAGCCTTTTCTGGCCTCATCTCCAAGATATCTCGCCACGCGAGATGTTTATCCTTCGCTCTTTTAGATACCTCGTTATGCAAGATTTTTATCCCTCGCTCTCCGAGATACCTCGTCGGTGAGGTGTTTATTCCTCGTTATTTGAGATGCCTCCATATGCAAAATGTTTACCCCTCGCTCTCCAAGATACCTCACCATGCGAGATGTTTATTCCTCGCTCTTCAAGATGTCTCGCCAAGCGATATGTTTATTCCTAGCTCTTCGAGATACCTCACAACGCGAGATGTTAGTTCCTCGCTTTTTGGATGCCTCGTTACACCAGATGTTTTTCCCTCGCTCTTCAAGATACCTCGCTATGAGAGATGTTAATTCCTCGTTCTTTGAGATGCCTCCTCACATGAGATGTTTATTCTTCTTTCTGTGCCTCGTTAAGCGAGAGGTTTATTTCTCTTCGAGATGTCTTGCCATGCTTGATGTTTTGTTCTTGGCTTTTTGAGATGCTTATTCCTCGCCCCTCGCTATCGTCAAGCACAGTTATAAGACATTGTCTATCTGAGCCAGCTTATACTTTTCTGATATTTTGAGAGAGCCATTCGCGAAATGTTTGCTCCTCTCCTCACGGGATGATTATTCTCCACTTCGTCGACAGATTCTTTGATTTTGCGAGATGCTCATTCTTCACCCCTCACTTTCGTCGAGCATAGCTATAGGTTATCATCCATCTGATGCTAGCTTATAAGCCTCCGATAGTTCTTGATAGCCATTCGTGAGATATTTATTCCTCGCCTGACGGGATGTTTATTTTTCGGTCCACCAAATAGATTCTTTGGCTAGGCGAGATGCTCATTTCTCACACCTCACTATTGTCGATCAAGGTTATAAAATCTCATTCATCCAAGACCAGCTTATAAGTCTCCGATAGTTCGAGAGAGCCATTCGCGAGATGTTTATTCTTCGTCTCACGGGATGTTTATACCTTGCTTCACCAGACAGATTTTTTGAGTTCGCGAGATGCTCATTCCTCATCCCTCACTATCGAGCATAGTTTTAAGGCCTCATATATTCGAGGCCAGCTTATAAGTCTCCGATACTTCGAGATAGTCATTTGCAAGATATTTATTCCTCGCCTCGTGGGATGTTTACTCCCCGATTTGCCAAATATATTCTTCGGCTTCATGAGATGCTTATCCCTTACCCCTAACTATCGTTGAGCACAACTATAGGACCTCATCGTTTCAAGGCCAATGTTAGGTGCTAACTATACTGTGAGCACATGGTATCAAGTTTTATAACATAATAATGAAGTTAGGATGTTAAACCATAGGGATTGATAATCAAATTTACACTAATTACTAAAATTGAAATAGTCCTAACGTTATTTAGACAATCAAATTTTATGATATTAATGCAATTAACTAAATCTAACGTGAGAGTTTAACTAAATCAAAGATTGAAAGCAAGTTTGTAGGGATTAAAGCAAATTGAGAAAAGCCTAGGGCTTTGATTTCATCTAACCATCAACTATGTTTCTTAATTATCCAATTATCTCCAATTGGTTTTCCAAGTTTATAAGCAAGAACCCTAATATATTTTAACTCTCTCTCTTGAGTACCGAGTGTAAATCATTCCCAAATTTCAATTACAATATCTATATTCCGAATTAAAAATCTAAGTATTCATAAGTTCTATGATTCTTCAAATGATTATACTATCTCTTGAAACCTATAAAACCTACGTCGTATTATTCTATGATCAGTTCAAAATTCCCTCTCTCGAGTGACGAATCTTAAACATCAAATCAATCAATCAATGGCCAGTTAATTGAAAGCACTAAGTATAAATAACACAAATAAATTTAAAAGAAAATCTCAAATAAATAATTATTGAATCTCAAAACATAATCTTAATTCTTAAGTTTAGATTGCATCAAACCCTAGATGAAAGATTTAGTTCATGATTAGAGGATAAGAAAATTTAGAATTCATGAACTTATACATAAAGAAGAAAAGAGATAAAATCTGTTTTTGGATTTCGGATCAATCTTCTTCCCACCATTCCTTTCACTCAATTTCTAGATCTCTTGAGTTTATCTCTTCAAAGTGTAGTTGAAAAGTGCCCTTAAGAGTTGTATTTATGCCTTCTTCGAGTTCTATTCGAGTTGGGATTGAATTGGGCTTTTTAAACAGACTAAAAAATAAACCCTATCTTTAACGGCACGGCTTGCAGCGCCGCAACCTAAATCTGGCTAGCGCAGCGCTAGATCCCTATATTGTTTCTTTCCCTATGGGTGTCGGCACCCCATCTGTGTATTTATTTATGCCTTTCATCTTCAAGTGGCACCTAGGCGCCTCAAATATAGCACTTGGGCACTACTTTATGTATAGAATTTTCGTTTGTGCCCTTTCGTTCTCTTCTTCTCCTTGGTTCATCTCCTTCATCTGCTGTTAGCCTCTTCAAGCTCCATGATTAGCTGTTTCTTCGCCATATTACCTAACCTATAACACAATACTAAAACACACATTCTAAACACTCTTAAGAACGAATAATTTATCAAGTTTAAATAGTACTAAATGCATGACTTAAACACATTCATCAAACACCCCCAAAATATTAACTTTTCTAGTTCTCGAGCAAACACAAAACAAAAAGAAAAGAAAAGCAACAAAGGAAACACACGAACAAACTACTATACATTTAGACTAACTCATATTCAACAATGTTTAGTTCGATAAACTGCCCTTTTGTCTCAAGAATGAAAACATTATGTCAAATTTATGAATTGCTTCAAAATTATAATGTAAAACTTATCCAATGCAAAATGGGTGTTTGTGTGTGTGAAGAATCAAGTGCAACGTTGACAAGTTGGTTCAATTCTCGACCATTAATGATCAAATATATCATTTCTTCACTCATGAGATTCACACATCTCCAAACTTATTTTCTTTTATTCTCTTTCCAAGGGTTATTCTAAGGTTAAATTTTATATATTAATCCTTATCCTCTCTAGTTTGGTTGGATTTTACTGATTACAGCTCAATACATCAACAAATAAAGATTTCCCTTATTTTTGAATGCTTCAACCATCAATAATCAACTAAGCTACTAGTACCTTATCAAAGGTCTAATTCTCTAAAACAAGCGTTTGGGGGGGGGGCTTAATCAAGGCATGTAGTTTGTCTTCTGTGTCATACACCTATTTTTTTAAGTTTACTATGCGTATTCTGTTTCATGCACTACCTTGATCACTTTTTGAGTTTTCTTCTTGAAATTTTCAATAATTGTCCTCATTGAGATTTTTAGATAGCTTCACAACATATCAATTTTTTCCCTTTTATGCGGTGAATAGTACAATGCCCTTCAGTAAGAACTCATTCTCGAAAACCAACATCTAACTTAAGATTTTCACCCAATTTCATCCATTGGTCTTCGAATTGTGACACAAAATTTATCATACACATAACCCACATATATCTTATTATCTTCCTATAACAGCTCAATCACCTTAAACTATTCTAGATCTAGTTTAAGGATGTAAAATTTAGAGGTTGCTTGAATTCAGCATCTGAGGCCCACTATTTCAGCCTATAACAAATATGAATCAACTTATTTCTATACAATACTAAACTCAATTTGCATGCATAAATATTGCCACATTCTACATGAATAAGCACAAATTCAACCAAAACATATATCTTATTCGCAATTCATAAACTAATACGTATTCTCAAGTATATGCATTATTACCGTCAATGCTATCTAACTCATACAAGCATGCAACATAATTTTTTTTCTAGAAAAGACACAAATCACGCAAAAATTTTTAAAAAAATTAATCACACAAGCAATTAAACAACTAATGTTTCACCCCCTCCCCCCCCCCCCAAATTTAAAGTAAACATTGTCTCCAATGTAAAATTAAAGACAAAGGAGGAGAATAATTTCCAAGAGTACAGACATCAAATGTCTTTATTGCTATCGGTGTCATGGTGAGGTGGAGTGGATTGGCTTTATGGGCAGGGAATACAGACGATTGAGAGAACATGACATCTCTATAGTTGCATTACTTGAAGCTGACTAGCAAGGTCATTGCTAGTATCACTGACTGGTGGACGTAGACGAGCTTGTGATGGCTGTTTTTCTGCCACATGAAAAGGTGCACTAGTAGATCCTTGCTTACTAAAAAAATCCAAGTTCTACTCCGTGTGAGGTGTGGTTTGCGATGCAGCACCTCTTCTGATGGGTGAGTCACAACACCCCCCCTTTTGGCATAAGTCATAGATCAAGGTTAGGTGTCCCAGACCACCAAAGGTCGACCCCTTCAGAGTGTGCATGATGCTACTATAAATTACTTTACTATCTTCTACGACAAGCCACTCTTAATAGCATAGTTCAGTATCGCACGCTCCTTTGTTACTTCGCTCAGATTGCTGCTTTGTAGGAGTTTGTTTAGCAAAGATAAAGTGATGCCAAGCTTTACACTCTAAAACATACCCGAAGCTGCAAAATTAATCGCAACATTATCAGACCGTTTCTATAAAGTGCTGAGTTTTTCCAACACATGGAGTATTTCCTCGGGATCAACTCCCTTTTCGTAAAGCCTTGAATAATCATCATTATCCAAATCCAGCAATTTATAGAATCGATTAATGGAGGTTTATCAAAAGCAATCTATTTTCCTCTTACAAACACTTTAACATCTCTGTGCTCCCCAGCATTTGCATAGAACTCTCTCACCACTGGTATCAAAGTTGCTTGAGGTTGTTTAGCAAACAATCCCCACCTCCGCTATGCTATTTGCTCCTTCATATAATCATAGAAACACCTCTCTGGAATACAATTCATGTGCACTTCCATGTCATTGTATCTTTTTGTAGCCTTTGCACTAATAAACTTACTCTTATCAAAGGATGCGGAAGAGGAGGCCGTGTTTCGAGATATACTCAACCAATTGCACGCACAACTAATGTAAGTACTACCAATCCAATCCACTATGACAATGTAGCCCCCAAGTTGATAATCAAAATCCACCCCTACTATAAAAACTTTCTCCTTGGCTTTTTAAGAAATACCTTATGAGCACAAATATATCCTTCACAATTCAAAAACCAAAAACCCCAACTTCTTCCTACTCACATATGTAGCATCAAGCAAAGATCTTCCAACACAACACCTTAAATATTCCAAAAGATAGTTAGTACTTTCAAATACAAAGTCGATTTCCCTTCTTATACGGGTATAATTCCCAAAATTGTAGCAATTCCTTTGTGGAGGAACCGTCTTGACGTAGAGAAACCAATATTTGTAGTGGTTGTGGCGTGAGTTGTATAAGAGGAGTATGATTTTTGGGTTGAAATTTGGAAGAGAATAGGTCTTTTCGAATTAGGGCTTGAATTGAGATGCAGTTTGTGATGTAGATGAAATGAGAGTTTATGAATTAGTGTAAAATTAGGAATAAAGATGTGAAGAGATAGAGTTTTGAGGAGGAGAGCAGTTGAAGATTTGTAGATTGAAGAAAAGATTTGAAGATGGGAGAAGAAGAATTTCAGTTTAGGGCATGTAGAGGAGATGAGGATGAATTATAATTTGTGTAAGAGTTTTAAATAATAGAGGGCAGATAAGGCGATGCCCAGGTGCAAGTTATGGGTGTATGAAACAGGGAGAGTAGTGCCTTGGCATTGACAAAATGGGGTCGAGGCATTGGATTTCTGCACAAACTGGGTTGGGCCATGGTGCCGAGATGTGGCACCGTGGTGCCCAATCTTGGTAAAAAAATCGTGGTTCATCCTTCTAGTTGGCACCTAGGCATTGAAATGCTAGTGCCTAGGCGTTAGTTCTCTGTTGACAATTGTACCTTTTTTTAACCTCCAATCTCCTTTCTAACCATGTTTTCACCCCCAAACTCAATCATTTACCTACAAAAAAAAAGTGTTAAGAATCAATAAAAAAATTGCATAATCTATGTTAAAATAATTGAAAACAAGGGATAGTGTTTTGAATGCCTCTCAAGAAGCGCTTCTTTAATGTCATTAGCTTGACATTGTCAGATTCTTTAGTTTGAATCTCTAAGTAAAACTCCTTCTATGTTTCACTCTTGTTGTCCATAATAATGCTTATGTTTCTAGCCATTGTTTTGGAACGTGAATTCATTCTTGCCCTTTAACTTCACAACACCAAATGGGAATATATTGTGAATGGTTAACGGTCCTGGCCATAACGATTTAAGCCTATTTGAGAGCATCTTTCAGCGGGAATTATAAAACGGTACTTGTTGTCCTAGAATAAAATTTCTCCCCAATCTCGTCCTTTCATGCCAATTCTTAGCCTATTATTTGTAGACTTTTGCCTTTTCCCAAACGTCGTTTTAGAACTCCATTTTGTCAAGTTGCAATAGACATTTTGTACTTGCTTCTTTCAAATTACAATTCAGCTTCTTTGCAATAGAATTTTCTTCCAAATGAGCATAGCAAAAATGGCCAGGAGGTGGCTTCAACTGAGGTTCAATACTCAAAACCTCATTTGATTTAACGGTGTTGAGAGGCTTCAAAGGATCTTCTTTATACCCTTCACTCACCAGTAGACCTATAGAGTTGATCATTTGACAAGTATCAGCTTCTGTTGAGAATTTCATTGGTTGGTATATATTGAACATGACTTGTTCTTCATTGATCTGTAGTATCAACCGTCCTCGGGACTTGAATCAAAACTCTACTAGTTGCTTAAAATGGACGACCAAGAATTAATGGGTTCTCTTGGTCTTCCTCCAAATCCAACACCACAAAATCAGTCGAAAAAATAAATTTATCAACCTTAACCAACACATCTTCAATAATCCCCTTTGGGTATGTGAGAGATCTATCAGCAAATTGCAAAGTGATGGTCATCGGTCTCACTTCTCCACGACCCAACTTTTTGAATAAAGATAGAGGCTTAAGTTGATGCTAGCCCATAGATCACATAGTGCTTCGTTAATGGCAGAACCTCCAATTATGCACTAATTTTGACTGTTTACATATAAGACCTACTCAATCTCCTGTTGTGGTATTGAAGCAACATTGCCAAATCTGCTTTCTTGTTGAGTTCTCTGTGTAGTCAATGCAGTTATTTGGCTAGCAAGTGATGACATTTGAGCTACAAGAACTATAATGGGTTCCACCTTATGAATCCAGTAAACCTCTTTGCACTTGAATGTTCACTTGGCCATTGATAACTGTTGGTGGCCATTTTATCCAGCAAGGAATAAGCATCATCTGTTAGACATCAAGGTAGCACCTGTAGCAGCATCAACTATTGTTCGTGTCTGGCCATTCAATCCGTTGTAAATATCTCAATCGGCATCCAATTCTGATAACCTTGTTGAGGACATCTTCTAAGTAAATCTTTGAATTACTCCCATGCCTCGTAAAATGGTTTGAAGTCAGTTTGTTAAGATTGCACAATCTCACTCTGCAATTGAGCTAACTTGGAAGGGGGAAAGAATTTGATAAGAAACTTCTGAGCCATCGTCTCCCAAGTAGTAATAGAACCAGACTACAATGATTGAAGCCCTAGCTTTATCCCTCAAGGAGAAGGAAAATAAACACAGTCTAATTTCATCTTCGATAACATCATTCATTTTCTCAGTATCACAAATCTCCAAAATGGTAGCCAAATGAGCATTTGGATCTTCTAATGGGGATCCTCCAAACTAATTCTATTGTACCATGCTAATCAATTCGGGCATCAGCTCAAATTTGTTAGCAGCAATAGTTTGGCACATAATACTAGAGTAGTTATTGAGAATTGGTAAGACATAATCTCGAATAGCTTGCTGTTGTTGGTTTTCTTTGCTGTCATTGCTTCCATTTTTTTTTTCTTCTTATTGCCCTTAATTTCTGAAATGTTCTTCCGGTCTCAAGATCAAATGGTAGAAATTCAAAATTTCTAGATCTTCGCACAAATAGCTGGAACACCAACAAATAAACAATTGGAAGTAAATAAGTTTAAATTAAAATCAAGACTAATTAGTAATAATATTAGCAAAAATAAAATAAATCAATCCTCGGCAGCAGCGACAAAAACCTGTTAGGTGAAAACTATACTGCAAGCACACCATGTCAAATTTTATAATATAATAGTGAAGTTAAGATGTCAAACCCACAAGAATTGATAATAAAATTCGTACTAAGGACTAAAATTAAAATAGCCCTTACTTTATTTAGACAATCGAACTTCATGACATCAATGTACTTAACTAAATCTAACATGAGAATTTGACTAAATCAACGATTGAAAGCAAGTTTGTAGGGTTTAAAGCAATTTGAGACAAGTATAGTGTTTTGATTTCATCTAACTATCAAATATGTTACTTAATTCTCTAATTATCTCCAATTGGTTTCCAAATTTATAAGCAAGAATCCTAATATATTTCAACTCCCTCTCTCGAGTGTCGAGTGAAAATCATTCCCAAATTTCGATTGGATCTCTATTCCGAATAAAAAATATAAGAATACATAAGTTCTATTGTTCTATATGGAAAAGCTTCAAAGGATTTATAATTTTTCTCGAAACCTATAAAACCTAGGTTGTGTTATTCTATGATGAATTCAAAATTACCTCTCTCGAGTGCTGAATCTTAAATATCAAATCAATCAATCAATGGCAAATTAATTGAAAGCATTAAGAATAACACAAATAAACTTAAAAGTAAACCTCAAATAAATAATTATTGAAACTCAAAACATGATTTAGATTACATCAAACCTTAGATGAAAGATTTAGTTCATGATTGGAGAATAAGAAAATCTAGAATTTATTATCATAAACATAAAGAAGAAAAGAGATAAAAACTAGTTTTGGAGTTTAGATCAATCTTCTTCTTGTCGTTCCTCTCGCTCGATTGCTTGATCTCTTTATTTTGCCTCATCGAATTGTAGTTGAAAAGTGCCCTTACGAGTTGTATTTATGTCTTCTACCAATCTAGTCGAGTTGGATTGGATTGGGCTTTTAAACAGACTAAAAAATGAACCCTATCTTTAATAGTGTTGCGCCTATGTGTGTTGCAAGGGTAGCGCCGCAGTGCCGCGACCTAAATCTTTGTGCCAGCGCCCTATATTGTTTCTTTCCCTTTGCATGGCCATGGGCTCCAGACGCTAGGCATGTGGCGTTGGGCACCTTGTCTCTATATTTATTTCTGCCTTTCATCTTCAAGTGGTGCATAGGCGCCTCAAGCTCCATGATTAGGCCTTTTCACCATATTACCTAACCTATAACACAACACTAAAATACACATCAAAGCGTTCTAAACACTATTAAGAACGAACAATTTATCAAGTTTAAATGGTACTAAATTCATGAGTTAAACACACTCATCAACCAACTTATAAGTCTTCATTAGTTTGAGACAAGCAAGATGCTCATTCCTTGCTTCGCCACATAGATTCTTTGGCTTCGCGAGACCTTTGCTCCTCTCCCTCATTATTGTTGAGCACAGCTAGAGGACCTCGTCCATTTGAGGCCAACTTATAAGTCTTTGATAATTCAAGACGAGCAACCAACTTGATGTTTATTCTTTGGTCTTCGGGATACCTCACCTTATAGGACTACGACAAAGAGCTCATCATTCCTCTGCATTAGCTATATCATAGCTACATTTTTCTTCCAAGAGTTCATCATGCCTCTACTTCAACTTCACACAGTTAAGTTATATATTCAAAGAATTATCATAGCTACTTATATATTCAGAGTATTGCCTACGCATCAGTTTCTTCACAACTGTTTATATTGAGTTCAGTCTCGCTTGTACATCAATATTAGTACATCTGCTTATATATTTAGAGTCTACTTCCACATCAGTATTAATACAGCTGTTTATGTTCAATTCAGGTCTCGCCTCTGCATCAGTATCAGTACGGCTATTTATTTTCAGTTCAGAGTCCCATATCTGCATCAGTATCAATACAGTTGCTTATATATTCAAAGTCTGGTCTGCATCAATATCATTCTAATTTTTTATATTCAGTTCAGAGTCTCGCTTTTGTATTAGTATCGGTATAGCTGCATATATATTGAAAGTCTGCTTCTGCATCAATATCAGAATCGCTTATCATAGCTATTTATATTCATAACATCTTCTCCACATCAGCTTATCGTAACTACTTATACATTTAGAGCATTGCCTCTACATCAATTTATCACAGCTGCGTACATTCAAAGCATCGCTTCTATTTCAGCTTATCACAATTGCTTATACATTTAAAGTATCGCCTCTACATCAGCTTATCATAGCTATGCACATTCAGAGCATCTCCTCTTCATCAGCCTATCACAGTTAAGTATATTTAGAGAATCCCCTGAATTTAAATGAATTTATCATTTAATGCTATGTAATTGCCATCTACACTTATGCTAAGCACTAGTGGAGGTGAATAACATTACTCTTTTACTTTAGTGAAGTTGTGTAAACAATTTGCATTCAAATTTAATTTTTGTTAATGTTGTCAATTTCATATCCCCGCAAGTGCACGGATCATTACAAGTAATATAGTGAACCAATGGGTTTGGATTATCATTCCCACAAGAATTGTAATTTAATACTTAATTGACTATTTCTAACTCCTAAATGACCAAAAAAAAAAAATATAGTTTGGTGATTGATTATTTAGATTATCTAATTAAATTAAAATTATCTAAAAGCACACAATTAATCAAATTTGGTTTTTTATGTATGAATGTGGATGCTAGGACTTACATTTTTATTTATGGATCCCCTTTAATTTGGTAATCAAGATTCATTAATATTGTACTGTTCGATCGATTTTTCTAAAGTATTCAATATACCTCTCTCGAATTCAAATTGATATTATTTAACTAAATCAAATCCTTATCTCTATGTGAATATACCTTAGTTAAACGTCTTAAAACTCTGAGAATCCATGTAACGATCGCATAGAGGCGGTAACCGAGCCGAGTGGCTCGGTAAAAACAAGCCCGAGCACGAGCCGAGGATTTCGGCTCGTCATTTTGGCGAGCTGCTCGCCGAGCAAGCCCACGAGCTAGGCTCATGGGCTCATGTAAAATAGGAGCCATCGGCTCGGCTCGGCTCGTGGCTTGCAAAAAAATAAATAAATAAATAAAGTACAAATTCAGTGACCTGAATTTCAGTCAGTGACCGTTTGGTCACTAAATTTTTTTAATTTTTTTTTTCAATTTCATTTTTCCCTTATAAATACCCATCCATTCATTCATTTTTTCTCACCAAACTTATTACTATCAATCTCTCATTCTTTACTCTCTACATTTCAATATTATTATATAGTATATACTCTTCTACATTTTATTTTTA
>CAIGRN010069234.1:0-18566 GCA_903798345.1 Fraxinus anomala
CCCGTGCATTGCACGGGCATAAAACTAGTAAAAAAAAAAAAAAAGAAGGAAAATGAAGAAGGGTAATATTGCCATTTCACAAAGTGCAAAGGAAAAAGATAGTCATCACTCTTTGCCGCCTCTATGCCTCTCTCGCTTCTCCAATTCCCGCTAAAATTCACATCCTCTTTCTCTCACACAAATCAACACACAGTTCACACACAGAGCTATGGACATGGATATTCCCGATCTTGAAGAGCTGGAATGGCTTGAATCCCACACAGCTCATTACGATGAAGAATTTGAAGAAGACGATTTAGAAATCGAAGTAATTTCACCCCCTTCCTCACCCGAACCCCGAAACCCCTCAGAAAAAC
The DNA here is from genome assembly GCA_903798345.1 of Fraxinus anomala. Lineage (NCBI taxonomy): Eukaryota > Viridiplantae > Streptophyta > Magnoliopsida > Lamiales > Oleaceae > Fraxinus > Fraxinus anomala. The sequence goes on from CAIGRN010069234.1 coordinate 357, forward strand.
CCACTCTTTCACTCCCATCGAAGCCCTCGCCATCCAAACCCAGTTCAATAATCACTAGCAATGCCAAAAAACGGTTCCGATCTAACATCTCCGAATTGCTTGGAGAAAATCAAGTGGACCCGATTGAAAATAAGAGAGGCAGAACTGAGGAAGAATCTCAGAATAACGGTGGATCAGGAATTTTGTTGGATGATAATGAAAACGAGATTGTGGAAAATGAAAATGTTGGTGCCAGTATAAATGATGGAAGGAGGGACGGGGATGAGGAGTGGTTGAGATACTCACCGCCCATGGTTGTGGGGGAAGAGAGGGTGACTGTAGAGGAAAGAGAGGAGAGAATATTGTCGAGATTTGCGACAGAAATAGAAGGAGATTGTGTGCCAGTTACCGGGTTGGATGGGGAGAGGGTCTACGCGAAGATATGTAGAGGGGTGATGGATGAAGAGGAGAGAATGAAGAAACTCAGTGTTAAAGGAGATTCTAATGGTGAGATTCAATTGTAAATTTCTTGCTTGTCCGAATTTTGTACTATCTGTATGTTTAATTCTTTTCTAGTTTGAGAGTATAATTTGTTTGGTTGCTTGTCTGTTTCTTTAGGCTTCCGTGGACAATCTTTGTGAATATTTGAATAGCTATCAAATTCATTTGGTTCTATCCTTTTGAATGAATGGATTTCTCTATCTCGATTTTTTTTTTTCATTTCATTTCATTTATTTTCTTTTAACACTTTTGGAAATTGGCTTTAGTTTTTGATAACGTGCATTATGATGCCCTGGTTTCAATTGAAATATCTTATGCTGCATGTTTTTAGTACCATTAACATTTCACTGAGAGCTATATTCTGAAGCTTACACTTACTTTCTTAGTTTATATATATATATTTGGTGGGATTTGATGGACAGTTGTTATTAGCGGTAAGGCTGTATGTCTATTTTCTGTATTTCGTTTTAAGGTTTAATAATAAAATTTAGTGCTACGGTTACTTCTCCTAGTAAGATATTTTTTGCCATGTTTTATAAGCAACTGACACCACTTTGCAAAGTTGTCTACATATTGCACTTGTGCAAATGAAACTCAAGCACATATCTTTTGAAAAACTTATCTTTGCCCATACTTCATCTTTAGACAAATTTCCAGTGATTTTCCTTCTATATACAGAAATTCTGAATTTGTATTATCCATCAAGCGCAATTTTCTTTACTGGATGTAGAAAGTAACAACATAACCAGTCTGCATGCTTCTGAACTACTCTTTGTTGGAAAACTTAATATTTTAGGACATCGATGAAAATGATTATATCTAAATTGCAGGGCTCATACCAGAATCTGTCAGGGTTCTGATGCAAAAGGTAGAGCACGATGAATTTACAAAGGTACTCTTCAGATTGTGTAATGTCTTGTTCTTTAGAAATGCTGAACCAATATTAGTCATATATTAAGCCCCTGTTTGACATCCATTATTTTCTCATTCTCATTCTCATTCTCATTTTTTCTCTTTCTTCATTTCAACCACACATTTTATCAATAAAATAATATTATACATAAACCCAAAAATTCTTCTTACTTTTTAACCATATATTCTTCCCATCAATCACTATTTCAGAATTCACTCTTCTTCAAAATGGGTGTCAAACACGTCCTAAATAGCATTCTGAAAAGAAGGGAAGACGAGAACAAAGAAATATTTATAATGTATTTATTTCTGTCACTCATATATGAGAAACTTTAGACTTCCTGTCTTTCTTCTTTCTGCCACTTTTCATACTCAGGCATTTCTTTCAGGGGTAATTCAGTTTTTTTTTTTAACCCATATAATAACTTATATGTGCTGAATTCTTTTCCTTCTGTTTTTCCTTTCTCACATAATGAAACTAAAACTAGATTAAAATAAAATTGGATTTTTCTTTAATATGAAGCATGCTGATATGCCTCACTAAAGTGTTGCAAGTGGCCCAATTTTTTTTTTTGGCAGTTTATTTCCATTTTAGTTTTACTGCCGCGGATTCATTTTATCACAGGTTTTTCCATAGTTGTTTTATATAATCTATTGATATACTCTCTAGCTAAAAAAATTGGCGGGTAAAGCTGAATCAGCTTCTTACCAAGCTTGTTTTGAATAACTAACAATTGATTAATCTGTATACCCGTGTAAAGATTTTTTAGCGGGTAAAGCTGAATCAGCTTCTTACCAAGCTTGTTTTGAATAACTAACAATTGATTAATCTGTATACCCGTGTAAAGATTTTCTTAAAAAAAATGGAAGAATCCACGTCGTGTTTGATAGACTGCTGATGCCAATTGATATCAAAATGGATAATGATCTTTTCAAGTTTTAGCTTCATGAAGTTGTGAAATGCCCCAACTTTGATTTTGTTTCAAGAAATTCTATACATATTTGTTTTGCATAAGATATTGTTCCTCCCTCAAATTTTGTCATGTCATGTTATTGAAGGTTTTGCAAGCAAGTGTTGAAGGTCAGACTGATATAGTTTCTCCAAAAGTACCAGCAGTTAGTGAGCAACTTTGGGTGGACAAATATGCTCCAAGTTCATTTACAGAGCTTCTCAGTGACGAACAGACAAATCGTGAGGTATGGAACGAGCATGAAAAAATTAACGATTCTTTATCTTTTGAGTTGTTCTACCGGATTGGTCTGTCTTTTTCTTTAATTCTCTAAGATTTATTGTTGTTTCTTCTTTAGGTTTTTACTACTCTCATATTTCTAGCCTCACCAGTCTTATCTTTACTTTGGCTTTTTGTAGGTCCTTTTGTGGTTGAAACAATGGGATTCCTCTGTTTTTGGATCTGAAATTAAGAGCACAGGAGATGAAGTTTTGTCTGCTTTGAGACGACATTCATCAGGAGCTCAACATCTAAAACGTTCTACCAAGAGTTCTTTTGCCAGCAATAGAGAACCCAGATTTATTAGAGAAAATGTGATAGCTCATAACAAGATGGATGAAGAAAAGAACGAGTCACCCGTGTTTCATGAGGCATGGGACAAGAAGCGCAAGCAATTTGGTCCACCAGAACAGAAGGTCAGTTAATACTGACTTTCCCATGCATTCATCCTCGTGGTCGTCCCATAGTGTTAACCTGGAATTGTTATGGTTATCTATGCTGGTTTATGATTCTTTTCCTAGTGGATCTATAGAATGGTCAGACTATCTATGCTTCTACTGATTGTTTATCAGTAGGACAAAGCATCTATAACAGTATTAACCTGGAACCAATGTTATTATTAGCTATGCTGATTTATGAGTTTTTTCAATAAAATCTATAGAATGGTCAGCGTATCTATGCTTCATGGTACTGATTGTTTGGCAGTAGGTCAAAATATCTATAAGATGATTGTATAAAAAATGAGGACGTTAAGATGGATGTGTTGTGATTCTAGAATGGATAAAATAAAAGGCAAGGTGATTATCCAACAAGTAGATGTTGCATCATTTGACAATACATCAAGGAAAGGATTAGATAGTTGAGGTATGTTTTGGGAATACCTAAAGAAGTTCTATTTACAAGAGCGAAGGGATCTCCATTGAACTAGTTAGAAAATGGAGAAGTAGACGGAAGTTAACATGGCCTGATATGGTTTCAAAAAACTTGATTTCATTGGATCTTTTAATAAATGTAGCGCTACATCACACGAGTCTCAGCAAAGGATGATGTAGTTGACCTCAATTTTATTGGAACGAGGGTTAACTTGCTATTATTGTTTGTTTATTTTTGGAACTTTCATATTGCACTGCAGTTTATTTGTTAAAGGATTTCATGTCTTGCAGATTCTTCTGCTTTGTGGTCCCCCTGGGCTTGGGAAGACAACGCTTGCACATGTAGCAGCCAGGCACTGTGGGTACCGTGTTGTGGAGGTCATATAACCTCATTCTTTTATTGATTCTGATAAATATAATTTTATTCCATTTGCTTATTTACAGTTCATTCATATAACATAACTTCATGACTTCACCTTATTGTTTTTATAGTAAGTTGTCAACCATAAACATACATACCCTGATACGTCATGACTTCCCATCATAGATGAATATACAAGAACCAATTCTGTTCTTATTTTTCAGTATTATTTTGATTTGCTTCAAATCTAGTGCTGTAAGACAGTTATAAGTAATTTGTAATGCTTAGATTCACTTATAGGACAAACTGCCATAGGGCTTCTGATGGTTTTCCATGATTTCTAATTTTTTTTTTTTTACTGGTTTTCCTATATATCCCAGCTTCTAACTTTATATCATCGTGCATAACTTAATCCTAGTCTATCATATATTTTCTTTAAAGGCCTTTAAAATCTTCCATAGGAATGGAGTGTCTCTGAAGTAATTTAATTTTAATTGTATCCTACATTTTCCGTGGTTCATGATAAGTGCTTTTTGTAACAGATCAATGCAAGTGATGACCGGTCATCATCAACCATTGAAACCAAAATCCTTGATGTGGTTCAGATGAACTCCATCATTGCTGATTCAAAGCCCAAGTGTTTGGTCAGTTTCATTAAGTAAATTATGAAATTTTAGAAAACCATTTTTTTTTCATATCAGTTCTAGTTAATCTCGTCGTTCATGTGAATCTAAACTAGCTACTGTCTTTTTAAAGGTTATTGATGAAATAGATGGGGCCCTTGCTGATGGAAAGGGTGCTGTTGAGGTCATTCTTAAATTGGTAAGTTATGTCACATTTCTGGAACTGATAGCGGCTTACAAATATCATTATCAAGTATTGAAACTGAAAACTACCCAGACTTGGACATCAAATCACTTAATTAATCTTGGCAATGGATGCACACACAAACATGTAACAGGAATTATCTTTTGATGCAGCAAGCTATTTTTTAAACAATTTATGTTTGAGAGTAATGAAGTCAACTACGATCATGATGGTGATGTGTATTTGCACCACTGATACATTTTACATCACCATATCCAGTCTATTCATGATCTCGATTGAAATTTGCAAGCAAATTAATAAATTTATAGAATTTAGGAACCAAAAGAATATTTGAAAAGAAGTTAAAAGAGATTGAAAGTTTCTTTTATTTATTGTTCATTGCTGTGACTGCATATCAAGATGATGCTTTAGTTAGCTTTTTAGGATTTGTCAGTCTTTCAAACCCATTTCTTTTGATTGTTTTTGAATAAAGATCAACTCAGAACCTATTTCATTGGTTACACAAATAAGAATATGTTGAACAATTTGATCTAAAAGCTTAAACTGTTAGATATGAATACATTATATCATTTAAGTATTATCTTCAACCTCCCCCTTACCTATAGATAGGATTCATTTTTTACTATCAAAGCCTATCACATGCACAATTTCAGTTAAATGGTTGGTGACGAGACTTGAAACCAGAACCTTTGCTGCTCTGATAACATGAATAATTTTGTTAAAATTCACATAAGAATGAATTCTGAAAGCTAGACCACCAAATATATAGAAAAGAAAACCTATCAATTGCCTATCATTTCTCCTCTAATTATGCTGTAGCATCTCTCCTATAATTATGCTTATTAGGTCAACTATACAATAAAGGAATACAACATTATGTCCTAATCTCCTATGGTTATGCTAATGAGGTCATCAAACATATAATAAATGAACAAACTACTTATAGCTATTTCCCAAACAACTCCAGCTGTTGGCTCTGCATTTTCTTCTGAAGGGATGGAAATAGATCTAGATAAAGTAAAAGCAAGCGTGGAGTGGTCAGTGCCATGGCATTTAAGAAACATATAGAGTTTTCGTAGACTACGCGTGAGCGAAGTGTTAACAACTCCTTCTCGTTTACAATACAAGAAGGACAACCAATCAGGATGCTTATACACCTCTATAGTCTAGCTTAACCAAAAAAGATTTGTTTTTTTCTCGATGTTTTCTAACGTTTTCAAAAGTATTTTAACAATATTTTCCGGTAATATTATAGCATTTTAATACGGTTGATATGCAAGAAATTTAAGCACTACTATGGCTCCAATTACTAATTATACAAAGAGAAATCCTTTCTAGTGGAAAATTGCGGTGTCACTAGCTTTTGAAGGATATAGAAATGGTTGACTCAAACACCAATTCTACAACTATCATATTTTCAAAAATATTGACTTCTTATAGGTTCATGTAAAGTGGGGTTGGTGGTGTTTTAAGTGTGGATTTTATCTTTCGCATCATGAAGCCCTCGAGTATAATAATTCTTAGAGGTATATGTTCAAGCATGGAGTTCACTCTTGGGTTGCCCAGAACCATTCAGGGACATAATTCTATATATGTTCTGGTGGGTCAATTTTTCAAAAATGGCACATTTTATACCATGTTCAAAGACTTCAGATGCTGTCTGCATTTCTAAACTCTTCTTCCAATAAATTGTACTTAGCCAAAAGCCATAATTTCAAATTAAGATGTAATAAGATACTTTTGGTGAACTTACGGAAGATGTTGAATATAAACTGAAGTTTTCTTCCTTTTGCTTGAAACTGATGACCAAATAGATGTTATTAGTAGACATTTAACCTCTGTTTGAGCCACATTAAAATCATGTCCATATTTAAGCCACATTAAAATTCTCATTCTTTTATTCATTTTCAATCGCACATTCTTCAATAAAATAATATTTTTCATCACATCAATAACTTTTCCTTCTTTTTTCAACCACACATTCTTCATAAATCTACTATTCCAAAATACATTCTTCCAAAATAATGTGGCTCAAACACATCCTTAGATGACCCACTTTTCTGTCTAGTTCAATTTTTTGAGAGGTGGATAGTGGGACTGAAGGCTCATTTTTAGACCCTAAATGTCAATTCATCCTAGGGGTAAATTAAAAAAATGACCTTGTAACAGCAGCAGATGTGATATTACCATTCTCTCGATTCCTTTTGTACTTTATTTATAACCATTTACGAAAAAATTATATGAGTTTCTCTTGCTTTTTGATATCTTTTTATATTTTTGTATCAGAAGATTTATTACATTTAGATATTAGTTTTGGCTAGTTGTTTTTCTATCTCTTCATGCACTTAGTAATTTTGCTGATTTGCATAGTTCTCACTTCACTTCACACTGCTTTCTATTTTCTAGGTAAGTAATTGTCAAATCCAAGCCTTTTTTGTTTTCCTTTTCTAAGTTGAAAGCCTACAAAGTCAAATTTATTTATTCTACGGAAAAATAACACAATTTTTACCCATACAGGTGTCTGCTGACAGAAAATCCAATTCTGGAAAAGAAAATGTAGCTCAAGGGGAACATTCTGGACAGAAATCTTCACGAAAGAAGCAAAGGAATGTGTCGTTGCTAAGGCCTGTAAGTATGAAGTGTTCTCGAATGTTGATCATATAATTAATTATTCCTGACATTGACATCAGTGGGTATGATATGTAGGTAATATGCATTTGCAATGATCTTTACACACCAGCCTTAAGGCCATTGCGTCAGGTGGCCAAGTAAGTTTCCTGGCATTTGGTCACGTGATTTTAACTTGAATTTTATGGACTGAAGCTTAGAGCACGGTATAAAAATGATGCTTAGTTGGCGTTGAATTTATTTTAATCAATTTGGTTTTATATTTTATAACATCTTGATTTTCTAGCAAAGCTTGTATGTATGGAGAACATCATTCAACTTTTATTAACTTTCCTTATAAGCTGAAAATTGTTATAAAATTTCTTAAAAATTAAACATAACGTGATGCAAGTATGAAGTCTATTCAAGTAGTAGGATCAGTAGAACCTTCCATCTAATCAAGTTACTTCAGCTATTTTTTTACCTCTTTCTGAATAAACTTACTAGGTAAAGAGAGCAATAATCACATATATGAGTCGTGATAAGATGTTAATTTTAAATCAATAACTGGGTAGTGCCCCTACATACCTTGTGCTGATGAATCAATTAGATGGTTATGTTGTTAATAACGAAGTCTACAACTATCTGGGTTCATTAATGCATGAGGTCTTGACGTCACATAAATGAAATATAATATTTATCTTTCATACCCCCTTTGCAGGGTTCATGTTTTTGTCCAACCGACAGCAAGTCGGGTTGTAAACAGGTATTAAATTATTAAATTTCAGTTCAATAAGTATATTCCTTGATTAATTCGGTGACATATCTGCATTTAGCTGATACCTGCAATTATATCAAAGCTACAGCTACTTAACAAATTAAAATGTATGGTAATCTGAGGAAATTGCAGGCTCAATTATATATGTAAAAAGGAAGGACTGAAGACAAGTTCCATTGCTCTCACTGCACTGGCTGAGTATACTGGTGAGTGCTATTCCCTCTGTAGTTGGATTTATATCTCATGGCTTGAATATGAGGTTTGTATATACGATTCTGTAACACAAGATAGATATTGATAGCGTGTTAAAATCAATGATATGATGCAGACAATCTATGCTGTTAGGCAACTGGTAATCATCCCTGAAATTTCTGAAAGAAAAGGGGACAAGTCTAGTTTGACGGTTATCTATTTAAGCATCCAATACTGATTAGCAGTGAGTGGAAACTGCCTATGACTCGTTAGGTTTTGGTAGGTGATAATGTGCTGATGTGGGATGGGCTTTTATCTTGCTCCACGACCAAGGCTCCTAATAACAGGTTGATGGCAGAAGCAAAAAGTAATAATTTCAAGACTTGGGAAAAATGAACTACTATGAGATAGAAAAGATTGCTCTACTGTACTTGTCTGAAAATCCTTCATCGTAAACCCAAACCAATTGGCATGAGGGATGAGTGTTACAAGACATGCTTTCTTAGTGTGAGAAATAGGCAATCATAATGTGTCAAAAGAAGGTATAAAAACAAATAATGGATTGATAGAAAATCAAAAGCATCTATAGCTACCAGGGTACTGGGGTAATTTTACCAGGTTATTGGATCTTTTCACTAGGGGATTGTTTCAAATGAATAACTGAAGAGAAATGTCTTGATCATGTGTTGAACATCTGAAATTTCATTCACTATATCATCATTTAGACCTAAAAGATCAATTCAAAATCATCTATAATCAAGTTGGTTCTTTATCTTTGTAAGTAATTGTTTTTGTCAACAACGAATATGGTTGCTGATGTGCCTGAATAAATAATTCTGGAATCTGAAATCACAATAATGGACGTGTGGCTGAAAGGATCTCCATGTTTAGAAGGGCAAAGAAATGCATAATACTAACTAGATAACACCAGAAGTGACATCTGTTGTAATTGAATTAGGAAAGATGGAACGTGTGAAGTAAAGCAGGGAACTCCACTCAAAAGTAGCAAAAAGAGTCTGATAATGAGTGAAGTGAAATTCTCAAGTTCTTTTGCATTGATCTTTTTCTCCTTTTGAAATTTTGGAGATAAGATTTCAGGCCCCCCTCGTGTATTTCTTATTATTAATAGATGGCAGGAGTCTACGCCAAACCTTTCACCTAGAAACAGCCACAGTTTGGTAGTAACAGGAAAAAAATGTTCCTCAAAAGTAATATTGCCTCTCTAATAAACTAGTATTAAGTGAGGAAATGTTAGGGCGATTTAACTTGTAGGATCCAAGTTCACTGAACTTGTATGAAATAATAGATTGGTCCTTGGTTATTTCATCGGATAATTCTCTCATATATTAGCCCCTCACTGATTTGCACTGTTATTCTTCTTGTTTTCTGGCCACTTCGTCAATTATTAATTCCTATTTTTCTATTCCTCAGAATGTGACATACGGGCATGCTTAAACACACTTCAATTTCTAAACAAGAAGAAAGAGCCCCTCAATGTGGTATGATGCTGTTGTCCTATCTTTACCATGTTGTTACCAATCTTCTAATAAAGCAGGTCCTTGGTCCATGTTAATTTTTTATTCATCAGACTGAACAGTATTCTAGATGATATATGATGCTTCTTTGTGTAGTTATTAGAATCTATATATTTGCCACTATATTTTTCTAAAATTAAAAGGAACAGTTTCATTTATTATGAGGTTTTCTTTGTTCTTAGTTGGAGATAAGTTCTCAAGTGGTTGGTAGGAAGGATGTATCGAAAAGTGCTTTTGATATTTGGAAAGAGGTGAGAGCACGGTGGACAGCTTCTAACAATGTCCATGTACCTTTGGTTCCTTGTACTTATCAACTTTCGTTCTTTTGTTGTTCTCTTCTTGAAGATTTTCCAAAAGAGAAAGGGGAAACGGGCCAGGAAATTTAATATATCTGGTAGCAGCATGTCCAATGAATTTGAATTTCTGCACTCTCTAATATCCAATCGGTTGGTAAAACGTTCATGTTATCTCTATCTTTACTGTTCCAAGTGATGGATCATTTATGTTTATTTTTCATGGTCATCCAGGGGCGACTATGACTTAATATTGGATGGCATCCATGAAAACATTTTGCAGCTGCGTTATGTTGATCCTTTGATGCAAAAGACGGCATGTCCTACTTTCCAGAATACTTACATTTCTAGTCACTTAATTCCGTTTTGGGTATGGCCTAGAATAATTATTTGAAGTTTTATTTGAGTAAAATATTCCACGGAACTTTTAGGTCAAATGTTTGGACAGTCTGGGAGTCTCTGACATAATTCATCAATACATTATGCGCACACAACAAATGTCTCTTCTAGGTAATTTTTTTGTATCCATCAGCAAACACAGAATTCTCTTTGATGACAAGTCTCTAGTTCAAATTTCACATGCTTATTCAATTCTGCAGTTTATCAGCCTCCAATTGCAATTTCCATACATGGTCTGGTAGCTCAAGTTGAAAAAATAAGTATCGAATGGCCGAAGTCTTTCCATAGGTACTTAAACCTTCATGGAACTCTTATGATTTACAAATTTCAATACTTTGCCATAGTATCCTACCCAATTATGTTTTTACAGATGTCGTACAAATTCAATGGAAAGGATGGACATATTTCACACGTGGCACAGCAAAATCTCGCCATACATTTCTAGACATTTATCAACTAAATCCTTTGTAGAAGACTCGGTTTCTCCATTGTTGCATATTCTTTCACCACCAACTCTAAGGCCGGTAATATATGTTCAATTATATTAGTATTTTATTTCACTCTTTTTGTTAATATTGCATGAACTTTGTTAAAGTCTAAACTGAACCTCGCCCCCATTGGCCCATCTTGTGTTGGGTTTGCCCTCTCTCTCCTTATGCACAAGCATACAAAGGAAAAAAAAATAAAAAACACATCACAACATTTCTTGCTTAGTGATAAGTGGGAGTTTATGTACAGATGTCAAATGGGTCAGTTATATAAAAAAAACCATAGTCTCGGCACTTGGCACGGGTTATGTTGGGCCCTCCTTTTTTTTAATGCTTTTGTTTTAACCAAAAGAACAAAAGTTAAAAGATTCCCACATGGGCTGTGGGCATGACGTCCCTGGCGCATCGTGGCCCATGCCCACTAAACAGGACCAGTACATCTCACACATCTAAGTTTACGTGTTATGGCAATACTGAATGATGCAGTCTCTTTTTGCAGGTTGCGCTGCATTTACTTTCAGAGAAAGAGAAGAGTGATTTGGGTCAGTTAGTTAATATGATGGTGTCATATGCTATAACGTATAAGAATATCAAATCCGATCAATCTGGTATCTCAAGGCATGAAGATGCTTTAGATGCATCATCACTTTTACTGGATCCCCCCATCAGTGAGTTTATACATTTCAAGGTTAGTCTTTTTGTTTCCCAGTCCTGAAGCACAGTTGAATTGTTTAGAATGCCCGTTATTTCACCTCACCTTGAACAAATGAAATTGGTTAGTGTTGATGCTTCTGACAACATCGCTTTCTTTAGATTTTCACTATTCTTATTTTCTTCTCTTTTGCTTGAACAGGGATACAGGTCATGTCATTTCATTCTTGCCTTAGCTGTGAAGCAGGTCTTGGTTCATGAAGTAAGTGATTCATTTGTTTTTTGAGCACTCATCAGGTTATATATGAAGTGTTGTGTTGAATGTGTATTTCTATGTAAGTTTTTACTCTCATCAACGAAGGTTATCGTATGTATATGTACATGTCAATTTAGTTATCCTGTGAGAGAGTGTAGAATTGAATTGCTCCTCGTGCTTATTCTACTTGACTGGCTGCTCGCAAGGGAATTAGTAGAATTAGCATTGTTTTTGAGCTTTCTAATGTACGTGTAATTGTTGCTAATATAATTATTCATCTCAAAGGTAAATGATATTGCACAAAGTTAAAAGTTCAGAATAATTGACAGCATGACAAAGTTTAGCTTACCATTGTATTGACCACTTTAACTGGGTGAGATTTCAGTGATGATATCTATAACATAAAAGTTTTCTTGTCCTCTACTAGGAGCTACCTAAAAGGTTGGATCTTGGACGTATTGTAGACCATGCATTTCTCTTTCTCACCAGCTGCTGATTACTTGTCTGTCCTATTATCATTGAATACCTGTTATTATTTTGTTAAATTTTAGTTACCTGAAAAGAATCCATTTTTCCACTTGTTCAAGAAAGATTTTTTGGCTGAACCTTGAGGATTTTGACCCCAGCTGATTTAATATTACTTCACCCTTCTTGCAGTGTAATGATACATACTTCCACTGAAATACTTAAGATTATTAACTGCCTAAGGATACTTATTTAGGCATCTATTCTGTGGGCCTTTTGCCTCTCTGACAAGTACAGAATTTGGTAGGATTTTTTGTGGTTATTGTATGTGTTTGCTATCCACCATCATCATCCTTGTTTATATATGCCTCTGGAAGTTTGTACAAACTAACGTGTTGATCAAGGTAATTCTCTCTTTAATTTTAGTTGCAATTTATCAAGGTAATATTATATAATGCACTTTTAGGTGGAAAAGCAAAAGATTTTGCAAGGCAGCACGACGAGATCTAGTCAATCTACTCATGCACACACCAAAGGAAATCAGGCCCTGTTAAAGGACGAGAATTGTAGTTCACGACTATCCAAGTCTCATCATGAAATTGGATCTACTGAAAAGAAAATCCCGATGAAAAATGTATCATATTCAGAACAATCTAAGCTTAATAACTCTTCCAGTTCATCCACTGTAGAATTTGGAAGGGGTAGCACAGCCAATGCAAAAGGAAGATCGCCTGAAAGGACTAAGAAGCTCTCTGGTGGCTCCCATAATTTTTTTGACCGGTATACATTTATCTGCTGTTGTATTGTTTTCCAAATATCCGTGTGAACATGGGTGTTGAAATTACAAAGGTAATAAAGGGGTTTTTTAAGATATACTAAATAAATTGGAAAATAGCAAAGAATTAGAGTTTCATTTATGGAAGAACGTATGTTGTCTTCAAATGGTATGAAATGTGACACATTGTTACTTTATTAGTAAAGGTAGTTATTAAATCATTTTATTATAGTCAAGATGGTTTGTGGTTCCTACAAGCTTATTTAGTATTTTTATAATTTTTTGACTTACGTTTTTGGTTTGTTCTGGTACTTGCACCTCATGTCACGAAGGTAAAATGCCTCGTTATCTGATTTTATTGTTGAAACATTGCAAAATACATCACATTCTTAGAAGTTAGCAAATTGCATGATAGAGATTCATGCATACTTAATCAACTTTAGTTTTTAGGAGATATTAAAGTGTTTTAGAAAGATTTCAGCTGGAGAGTATTTCACATTAATGCCTTCCCTATTGGAGATTCATCTGTTAAAGAGACTAACCATTAAGCCTACGTGTCAAACACTTGTACAGGATTTCTGTTAGAATATTGAGTTAGCTTTCACTTGTGGAAAAGACTATAAGAAACAAGAAAAAAAGAGAAATATTCATCCCTGCCAAGTAACCCACCCCACCTGCTGCTTAGAAACAAATTACAGCAATATACACTGATTTCATCATATAGATACAGTTATACATAGATCTCACTTTCGGTCACTACCGATTTCATCTTTCTTCACAGGAGGCTCGTTATCCATTCTTGCTTTCCAAGCAAACTCCTTTCCCTCCTATTTGACTCCTGTTGCAGAACAAGCTTGGTTTGGAGAAGGTTCTCACTGTAGAGCAAATATATAGTACAAGAATTAGAAAAAAAAACCTCCAAATCAAAGTGGATAGAGCTGAAATGATGGGGTTCAAAAACATTATCAAAATTTGCTGCATTTTCTAACCAAAACACTGCAGTTTCAGTTTGCTTACTTTGAGTTTAGAGAGTGATGCTGTGGGTGGTTTAGTGTTGGAAGAGAAATGCTTAGAAGATATGTTCCACAGATAATTCTGTTCATCAAAGAAATCAGGAAAAAGAAATGTAATGATAGTTGAAGTTTTCTCTCGTGTTTCTTGGACGGGAATGTCCTGTTGTGATTTGTTTCCGAGGGACGGGTGGGGCAGGGTGCTTGACAGGGATGATATTTTCTTTTTCCTTTATTCTTTTATTTGAAGTGTCGCAAGCCAATTCAGCATTTCTAACAGAAGTCCTTTTCATGTCAGACGTGCTGTTTGACAAGTAGGCTTAATCATTTGTTTTTTAATTGATGATGATGGAGTTTTCGAAATTGGAAGCATATAAAACTTTTTGGATCCATTTTAACAAAATAAAGTTGAGTGGCCAACTTGAAATTTCCCTCAAAATTTATTGACTGTAATTTTTACCTAATTGCTGTTACTCAACATTCTTCCAATCCTCATATTTCACATGTTTATCTCCGCATGGTTTAGCACTTCTTCATTGTTTCTTGTCATGGATACATCATTTTATCAACAAGATGTGAACTATTGCCGCAAGTATTAGTAGTACTTGAATATTATTTTTCAGTGAACTAATTGATATTTATTGTAATTTACCACTAAACTAGACTTGAGAGAACGTCCGTAATACTTTCAATTTACTGGATGTTACTGAGTGAGCTTTTGATAGAATTTTATATATTTAACCAGGTTTCGCAAGGTAAGCAACAAAGGTTCTCAGACTACAAACAGCGTGGTACAGAGGCCAGTAACAATGGAGAGAGATTCACGTCCTTTATTATTTAAATTTAATGAGGTATGAAATTATTTCGTATTTTCTATGTAGTCATTGTATTGTAAAGATATCATATTTTTAGACTCATTTTGTTTACATGCTAAGCCAGCATAACTCCTGTTCCACTTTAGCTTATTTAAGTTACGAATTCTTCACCTTCATAGACATTATTATCATTGTATTGTAAGATATCATGTTTTTAGGCTCGTTATCATGTGCAGTCCAACGTAGTAACTTAGTTATGTTAGCATTGTGCTAAAAAGTGCCATGAGCTGGAGTCATGGTAACATTGTGTATCTTGTTCATCTAATAGGTCAAAGTTAAATCAACTCCAGAAGTTCTTTTATGACTGTCCTTTGGGGTTTTTTTGCTGCTTTGTTGAGAATCCTATGACCTACAGCCATAACTAGTTTATATTTTTCTTGAACAAATAATTCAAGGAAAATTTTATTTATGTGTGTGCGCGCGCTGGTGCATCAACTGTTTATCTAGGTTTTAGCAGCAGCATTGGAGAGATGTTTCTCTTGGTTCCTAAGCTGACATATTGTGGGCAAAAGCATAAATACTATCTTCATCTGATGATATAGAGAACCTTGTCACTAAACCAAGATATTATGAGTTTACTTTGAGAAACGGAAGGGTGAAAGAAAACTTTGAAGTTCTTCTCATAGTTGCTAATTATAAAAAGGGCAATAGATAGTGTAATTTCAATGCTACACTTCTTTGTTAATTCTTTATAGTTTCTGCCTATCCACATGCTGTATTGGTAGTTGTAATGTGAGTGGCATCCAAATTTCACCTCCTAAAATGTACTTCATTCTTATTGTCTTTATGAGGTAGGAATTCTGTTCAAATAGAATATTTTGAGTTTGTTAATTTGGTCGCCCTTAATTTAGGAAACCTAATAAAAATAACTGATAAAAAATATTTTGTTGCCAGCAGAAGCAAATGGTAGTTCTGCCAATGAGCCTCATTAACTATGTTAAAAACTTTTACCTGGCTTGGAAAATAGAGTTGAAGATATAAGCATTGATCTTTCGGATTCTAACCCTCAAAATGTAGCCAACCACCCGAATATATTACCATCTCCTCCGCACAGGAGTTGTTCTTTTTTGCTTCTTTGGGTATACTACTTGTGTCCACCACATCTGTGGACATGAATTGAGAGCTAATGATGTTGAATTATTATACACTCTTCCTAGAGTTTGATCCTTCTAACAAGGTGCATTAATGCTGAGGGTTCTTTATCCAGACAGGTCCAAAAGACCACGGAAAGCCATAGAAAAAAACCACGAAAAATCCTTTTGAGTGGATTAATGTCAATGGAATTATGGATCTATCGAAAGAAATATAAAAAAACCATATTAACCTGGTTACAAAAGATGGGTAGGATAGCTTGGGAACTTCCTTACACATCCGTCCACCCTTGTTCTTTGTGATGTGACTCAATCAATTACCATATCTTTATGCACTCTAGCATCATTTCATTGCTTGTCAATCTTAATTATTGTGTTGTATTGAACCTTACGTCGATCATCACTTTCCTGCTATATATTATACAGGACTTGCAGCCATCTAAATGTAGTTCTGAATATATTATATGTCTCATTCTGCACATATCTTCTTTTTCTTTGACTGCGCTCTTTTTGGGTGGGCGGAGGCATGCTCTTTTTTGTATGTGTATATTGCACCAAGATTGTTTGTCCAGGTTAACCCAATTATTATCTCAAGTTCTGATTTTTTATAATGTGAAATTATCTTCCTGAACCGTTAATCGGACATGTGCTAGTAAGTTATTCGGAATTTGAGATCTTCAGAAAAAATTAAGCTCCTTTTTTTTCCCTTAAATTGCTTATTTTATTAAATTGATGAACTCCAGTGTTATTGGTTCACTTGCAAGATGCCAAGAATCTTTAAGCTAATTCATTTTTCGCGAATTGAAGCTATGCTCATCTTTAACATAAAAAAAAAAACTTATACTATGTAGGGATTCACAAATGCAGTGAAGAGACCAGTACGAATTCGAGAATTCCTGATGTGATATAAAGCATATTGTAAGCATCTCTCATTTCTTTTTAACTTTTTCAATAGCAACTTTACTCTTTTCATGTGCAATAGAATAGCTTTTCGTTTTTTTATTACTTTAATGCATAAACTAGAATTTGTATCAAAGAAGTGCGGGTGGAGACATCTTAATATTCGGAAACCGTTTGCATTTCTTCTTAGGCAATCTCTCTGTTTTATTTTTTATTTTTTCTTCAGCTTTATGCCAACCAACTGGGTCGAGAAATTGAAGGCGTGAAGTTCAGTCATCTTATTTACCGTTTGGAATACTATAGTGTACTTTGGGCTAATATATACAGATGCTGCTTCCAAGTATAAAGCAACCTCTTCTGCTACAAGTTTAATTTTGTACTCAGATTGCCAGCAGTGGAACCAAATATATGTGCAAGTAACGAATATCACCTTCATCTACTTGTCAAAGGTTCAAGCCAGTCAGATCAAATTGAGTTTATTTTTAAATAACATAGTGGCAATGATTTATCAGTCTCAGTTGGGATTCTGTTATTAATGTTGTCTCGATAAGAAATGTGAATATATGCTAGAGTTTATGACCATTTTTTTTTTTTTATTAATGTACTAATTAACGAGTATTCTGACTTAGCTTTTCTATATTTCTCATATAACTATGGGATATATGGAATCGTGGGTATCTTTATTTTTTCCATACACGCTCCCTTGCATTACATGCCATTCTGCACAGCCATAGAAGTTTAGTATAATATAAGAAAGAAATGTCCATTGGATAAGAATAATGTTATGCAACATGCCGGTGTCTATAGTTGATTAAGATCAATCTACATAGTAATATAGTAACATTAAATGATATTTCTGTTGGTGTTATATATCATTACTCGTTGGATAATATGGCAAAAGTGCAATAAATGTGTCATTGCCAATTATTATCCTGTTGTGAAAAGTGCAATCGGATTACAATTGGTACGCACAAGCAATGTAAATACTAAAATAAAAACAATGAGAGGAATCATCGATTTAATAGTTTGGCAATGTTTTTATATTCACAAGGCCAATTACAAATCAGCTTTTACTATAACAATAATAATGAGATTACAATTTCTATATAGAGAGCACTAGAGAGTTAAATATTTCAATAATCATCAACTTATATAATGGTGATGAAATACTAACTAAATCTGACAAGATCTCTAGCCAGCAGTATACCATCAC